>JAKWJA010001827.1:0-46543 GCA_027704765.1 Solanum habrochaites | reverse complement strand
CAGCAGATTTTATTTCTGAAAAATAGGCTGAGGGACGGACCCACGACGACCGCATGGGGCGCGACGGACCGTCGCAGGTTCTCGTTTCAACACTTGGGAAAATCTGAAATTGGGTACTGAAAATCGACCCTGAACTTCGGACAATGGCAGGACGGACCGCACGGTGTGACGACCGTCACAGAGTCTTAAGTAGAAATCCACTCTCTGGAACCTTTCGAAACGGACCTGCAGTACGAAGACCGCGGCAGGCACGACGTGCGGCCGTCGCAGTTTGCGCATCCCAGTCCTGGGTCGGATTTCTTTATACGTTTTAAGGGGCCGTTTTTGACTATCCTGCTTTAAATTATAATTAGAGGGTTAATGTTAAACTAATTACTGGGAGTTAAAAGAGTAACCTGAATTAATTAGGGGGTTATATCTTCCATCTTTTACACTAATTATATGTTAATTTAGGGTAAAAGAAAGAGGGTAGACTAAGACAAAATAGAAAGACCAAATAGAGGACATTGAAAAGAAGAAGAGAACGATAGAGAGAGAGAGAAACTGAAGAGTATATACAAGATTTTGAGAAAGAGAGCTGTTTGATCGCATTCTTACCGTTGGAGGTAGGTTATGGTTTTTACAAAATCACTATGCTGGTAGTAAACCTTAATGAGCGAATGGATATGTGTTGGGTAGTATTATAGAGTCTTCTTTATGCTTAATTGTGTGTATGCAGTTGTGATTTTTATATATGATTGTGATGAAAACAAGCATGATGAAGCTATTGAACCCAAATCTGGATAAAACCTAATCTCTTGTTAATATGATGCCTTTGGGATAAAAGAAGGCTTGTAACTAAAGTTATGAGATGATTACGCCTTGTATAAAGAAGGCGTGATGAATTAATAGAATGAGATTAGTGGATCGGAGTGTCCACGTGCCCGACACATAGAATTAGTTAGGACGGGTTTCCACGAACCGACACGTAGATGTAGGGGACCGCGTGGTCCACGTACCGACATCATAGAATTAGTGGGACGGGTGTCACGAACCCGACACTTAGATGTAGGGTATCGGAGGTCACGTAACGACACATGAATTAGTGGGACGGTGTCACGAACCGACACGTAGTGTAGGGGATCGGAGTGTCCTTTACCGACAGACATAAATTAGTGGGACGGGTGTCAGAACCGACACATAGATGTAGGGGATCGGAGTGTACGTACCGACACATACAGTAGTAGGGGATCGGAGTGTCACGGTACCGACACAAAACGAATAAAGATAATGAATCTTGAAAGATGCTCCTATACTCAATCTCAAGAACATGTTATCCCAAACGAGTATGGTGGGGAGGCTTGAAGCTCATAGAAATGATCGTTATATTATAAATGATGTTTGTACTTTGTTGCTATCACATGTTAAGACTATAGTTGAATTTTAGATATTATCTGAGATATATTGTTTATCTATTTTTAAGTTGCCGTGAGATCTACTCAGTACTTTCTTGTGGGTTGTACTGACCCCCCCTACTTTATGTTTCTTCGTGTATATTGTGGAATGCAGGCAACGTGCCGTCATCTTTCGACTCAACATATTCTAGCAGCCTTGTCACCCGGATCTTCAGGGTGAGCGAATGCTCTACTTGGACTGGATCTCCTTGCCCATGTCTCGATGCCTTGAGTTTTCGCATAGACTGCCTTTTATTTGTTTTAGCTTCTTAGAATACTCTTAGTTTAGTAATTGATCTAGATGGTCTTGTGGTGATGACCTTTCCAAATTTTGGGGAATGATTAGCTGTTGAATTTAGAAGTTATTGATTGTGCTTTTATTTATGATTTTTAAGTTCTTCCTCATTGCTTTATTGTTGGATATTAAATTGACATTATAATGTTTAGATTGGTTTGGTTTCGCTCACATAGGAGGGTAAATTGTGGTGCAACGCGACTCGGTTTTCGGTCGTGATAGTTTTCGTTTTCTTGATTGATATCTGCAACAAGATTCCTTGTCAGTCTTAATTACTTTTCAATTGTAAATGTAAATTTAATATATTTAAATACTAATGGTCTCCTATTTCTTTTGTTGTAACATAATCTCTACCTTTTTTGTTATCCAGTATTTTACCTGTGTATTATCTGTTCTTACATAAATTTAGGTAAACATATAGGGTTCAAATGCTAATAATAAAATTTATATATTGCAAATAATTCTTTTTCTATTTATTTTTCCCATTTCATTTTGTTGCCTCTGCTAAGATCCCTTAATAATATCTACAATGGTGTTCTAATTTTTCTTTTTCATATTTGTATTTAAAACGTCCTCCAAACTATGATGACTTGAATCTGGTTTCATCACAATAAAGTAAATGATTTTTTTTCAAAGGAAATATAATTTTGGTAATTTTTTACATAAATTTTTAAATATTTTCTTATATTGTTCTATATCTTTATTGTTGAAATAGTATTCAAACATCTTTTTTAATTTTTTTATGTAATGGTTTTAAAAATGTTCTGCTAATTTTTGTATAATTCTCTTACGTGATTTTACTAAATCCTAAAAAGGATTGTAATTTCTTTGTTTTGTATCTATATTTTCATCAAGGTGTTATTTTTTGTACTCTGTGGTTTTGTAATTTTTATTTCATTTCCTAGCTATTTGTATTCCTAGAAATCTATCTGTGGTTTCATAATTTCTGCTTTTTTTTACATACACTTATACCAAATGTTTATTATATGTATAAATTTTTTCTGATAATCTACTAATATTTCATCTTGTGGTTTAGAATATATATATATCATCTACATAGACAATGCAATTTCTCAGTTGATTGAAAGGGTTATCCATAAAATGGTGATCTCTACTGGTGCATTTTTATATCCAAATGGTAAACTATTCCATTCCAGAAAATTCTTTGTGGTACAAGTAAATGTTGTTAGTTGTTTAAGATCTTCTTCTAGTTTTAGTGATAAAAGTCATGAATTTACGGCAAATTTACTAAAATAGTTTATATTCCTTTGTATGTGTCTTATTTTTAAGTATTTTTATTTGGTATTGGATAATTGTATGTTTTACTTTTGGCATTTAGATTACGATATCTTTCATTCTTACTTTTTCCTCTTGTTTGTTCACTATGTTTATTAACTATGAATCATGACTGTTGTTTAAAACCTATTACTTTCTTGTTATATATTATTTCCATACTGTATGTTTACGATTACTTTTCTTGTATATAATTTATATCCAATAGTTCATCTATTGTATTTTGAATTCTTTAAATCATCAAAAGTATATTTTAATGGGTTTTTGTTGTTATTAGATACTAGTTTTCTTCTTCTATTTAATTCAATTTTTTATTTTTGTTTTGTGTGCTCTTCCATCTTGTAATGGATTTTCATTATATAGTTTATTCTAGTTGTTCGTTAACTATTTTCACTTTGTCTATTTGTAAATATTATAATTTTCTAATGTGTTATTTTGTTTTTTGATGTATATTTTCCATTTCTTTCTTGATTTATTTTTTTTAATTCCTTTTAATCCATTCTATAGGTCTACGTTGTGGGTTGTTATTTATCTTTATTGGGGGGCGCCTATCTTGTTTCCGATGGTGGTAGTAACCACCAATGTGTTTTTGTTAGTATATGTGGGTAAAATTTCTCTCGAAATGGCATCCCTAATACATATCTTCATTGGTAAACTCAAAATTATACAGTTTCTTCTATTGTAGTATGTTTATCCCATAGTTGTATTTTTATATTTTTTGCTTTATATGTAATCATACTTCCTTCCATTATTAAATCATGTTACTACCATAGGTGTTTTTAATTTTTCTCATTTATCTCTAGTAACACTTATATTTACATATTTTGCTTCTGCTCCGTATCTATCAGAGGGGTATAGTAATCTGTTGTGGTATCCTTCTACAATAATTTTTGCAAGTATATATATTTGTCATTATTCATTCGTCCTTTTATGATTATGTTTTTCTTATTTTGACAGGTTAGTGTTTAGTTGTTCATTTGCTATACATTGTATGGTTTAACTTTTTTCTAACCATTTTATCCAGTGTAATGTTCTGGTTTCCTCCTGATAAATTTTTAAAATGGTATTATTAACGGTATTCCTCTCCTCCTCCTATATTATTTTCTTTTTCTGTTATTTCTTTTCTTCATTTATATTTACTAATCCTCACTAGTTAGTCCGGGGCATAAATTGGTCTTGTGTTTATAATTTCTTTCTCTTATACTAATTCTCTTATTATGTAATTTCCTTCTTGTCCTGTCTTTATTAAAATTTATCATCTTCTTTTGGTCTAATGATTCCTTTTTATAAATAATGGTATGGTGTTATATCTTCCTTAATAAAGTTTTTGTGGAATTTCATGGTTTCCTTCTAGATGTGCCTCATTCTTGATGAGGTAAGTTCTTTGTTACTGTTATCTAGTACGCTTGAAGTGCTTAATCTTTCTTTTACAATTTCTAGTCTTCTTCTCATGCAATTCCTTATAGCTATGAGTCATTAATTGTCTATTACATAATTTTTTTTTCAAAGGGAATTTTCTACTCTTATTGTTATCAATTTTATTTCTCGCTGTTACTTTGTGTTTTGTCGTAAATATATATAAGGTTTTTTACATCTTGCTGTAAAATTTTCTTCCTGGTGCTAACTCTAAATCCAGACACTCTTCCAATATCATCCTAATGAATTTATTCTATATTTCATCTGTTAATGCTACTGAATGATTGACAGCTATTATAAATTTAAATTTTGGTATATTAGTTTCCTTTTACTGCACTAATTACACTTTTTCTATAGGATGTAATGAATTCTATCATCTGCTAAGTATATTTCCATATGTGTATCTAGTCCTTCTCTAAACAGAGTTTTTATCAGTATTTTTGTTACTCGTAAGTTTACGTATAATTATGGGTGTTTTAGCCTTTTATATCTTATATTTCTTTATTAATTATCCTCTTTTTAGGTTAGGTCTTGTTGCTTTCCTCTTATATATTTACAACACTCGTATGATGTGTCTTTCTGGCTAATTACAATAGTATTCATCTTTTTGTCGTTTAATAAAAACCATTCTTATATAGGTACTTGAAGTATTTTTCTCACACACTTAAGTCTAATTCTTTTTCCTTTTATTTTGGTTCAAAATTGAATTACAATTATTTTTTTTCCCTGATAATTCGTCATTTTGATAATCTTCTTTATATTTTATTTTTATATTATCTTCAGACATATTTCTTCATCTATTTCATCTTATCTAGATGAATATTGTTCTCTTCAATTTTCAGTTCTATATCTGATACTTCCATATATACTATTGTTTTCACTTAATTCAAGTCTATATATTCTATTTGCATATATTCATCATTATCTATTATATTTCCTGCAATCTGTTTTTCTTTTTGGGGTCTTTGGGTAATGTACAATCTCTAGCTAAATGTCCCTATCTTTCCGCAATTATAACAGTGCATTGGTGGATATTGTTTCTTTTGGGTCTATATGGGCCTTTTATTTTTAAATTTTTTAACATAATATCTTTGTCTTGGTTTTATATATTTATACTAATTTAGAGTTTTTTCTATAATTTTATAACCTCTAGGTCTTTGCTTTTTATAATATTATCTGTACAACCAAATTGTGTGCTGTTTTTATTTTGCACATAGCCTTAAATTTTTAATTACTACTTTTCCATTTTTATTTTTTCTTTTTGTTTTTACATAGTTGTATAAACCATTGGTGTAAAATTAAATTCTAGCTCCTAAAGTATCTGTTAATCCTTCATCATCCAATCTTATTATTGTTTGTACTAAATATGCTTCTGGTAATTTGATAAATAGTGTGGTCGTTAAATCTTTTGCTTTATTTATATCATTCTTTGCTTTGTAATATATTCTTTGAATGCACAAGTGTATTCTTCCTATATAACCCCATTTCATAAATGCTATTTTGGTCATAAGTTGCTATTTAATTATTTTTTCTCTATTTTGTTCTTTTATTTTTGTGGTCATACCTCCAATTCATTCTTATTTGCTAGTCATATTTATCTAGTAATATATATATTTTTATTGATGGAGATCCATTCATTTGTCTTATCACTTCTAAGTATTTCTCTAGACATTCTGGGGGTAAATTTTTTATCCATAATTTTTGTTCAACAAATGTTCTTTCTATATATTTCGGCGTTTCTTTGGCTGTTCTTTTGTTAATCATTATTGTTTAGATATATTCCATCCATAGTAGATTAACCTCTATTTATATCGTACCCCCATTTAAATCTAAGAAATTATATTGTTCATTATGGTTTTAAGGTTGTTTTTTTTTTATTTAATCTCCTATCCATATTGGCAGTTGTTCTATCTGATTGTTTCCATAATTTTTCTGTATAGTAAGGTTGGTGGCTGTCCTTTAGGACTACTTCTTGGACTATTTCTTCTGGGACTCTTGCTGGAGTTTTAACTCTTTAT
The DNA here is from genome assembly GCA_027704765.1 of Solanum habrochaites. Taxonomy (NCBI): domain Eukaryota; kingdom Viridiplantae; phylum Streptophyta; class Magnoliopsida; order Solanales; family Solanaceae; genus Solanum; species Solanum habrochaites. Next base: position 40,088 of record JAKWJA010001827.1, on the reverse strand, counting down.
GTACTGGGTCGATTCATATCTCCTGTATGTTTATTTCGAATTTTTTTGACTTATTTAGTTGTTCTAGATTTTCTGCATATGTTTCACTTATATCATTTCTCCGTTTTTGATCTCTTGTTGTATTGATTCATTTTATTTAATCGATTTAATTACTTCAAGGTTTTCCTAATTTTTGTTTCATTCATTATTTCATTCGTAATTCCAATTATTTATCTTTTTCTTTTTTTTTTTCTCTTTTGTTTCAATGTCATATAATATTTTAACTACTCATTCTTGTTCTAATTCACTTATCTTGTATTTTTTTTTCTTCTAAATGTTGTACTTCTTGCTTTGCTTGTTTTGTTTAATTTATTTTTATTTTTTTCATCTCTCTGATTTATCTATTTCTTCATTTTGACTTTGCCACTATTCTTACCCTAGCTGTCCAACGCAAAGGAAAAAGGCTTCTAATTTTGTTGTTTCCTTTTCTACCATTAAATATACGTTTTTCCTATTTTTTTATATCGTCTTCCTAATTTTTAAAATATAATTTTATTGTAATTCCATCTTGATTTTCTATGTCCTTTGTCGTCTACTGCATATTTCTCTTTATTCTCATATAACTTTGTAATTTAACTACACTATGTTGTAACCTATATTCAGGCAATCTATGTGTATTTCCACATAAATAAACTTTTCGTTGTGTCAATAGTGATTTTTTACATACTCCTGCTAACATATTATTCTTTTAATCTTGTCTAAGTTCCTATTTATTGGAAGTTTTCTTGAGGTAGGTCTTGCCCTTTTTTCACCTATTTTTTCTTATCACGTTGTTGCGTAAATGTTCTTTGTTCAATTCATTTTTTCAAATAACAAACATATTTAGATTCTAGTTTTTTCGAAAATTATTTTTATCAAATGATTTGCGTCCTTATCATTCCTTGTATATTTAGTAATTGGATTATTAGTTCCATATTTTATGTATAAGTGGAGATGTTCTATAGTCTACTTAGCTGGGTACAGACACTCCTCCTAGATCTGTACTAACAATGACCAGTGAAGAGTTATTTAGATACAGCACTTGTATCGACTTTCTACGGATGGTGTTTTAAGTTTGTTTGTACACAGTCTGATCGAGAGTGTTGTTATAATAACGTGCTATGTGGAGTGAGCAGTTCATAGAAGAGCTTCATCTTCAAGCGTCTAGTAGTGAGATGTGTGTTTGGGTGTTAATAGAAGCATGCCTTCGGTACGGGTGCTAAAGCTTTGTAAGTGGTCCTGAGCATTGTGCTATAAGAGAGTCTAAATCGGGCTATGCTTTGGGGGGTCTAAAATAGCGTATAAAAAGGTTCACTTTTTGTGTGGGGTAGAGTACGTTATGGTTGCCGGTAGTGTCTAATCGCACTACGGGGAAGAGACATTACATTGATGATTGAGACTTGGAAGATGTCTAGAGCTCAGATCGATTCGATGTCAAAGGATTAAGCATAAAAATCAGACTTGAGGGAGACAAGGCCAAGCCCACCTTGGTGGGTTAGTGATTGTGCGAGTACTTATCACATATAGGTAATAAGGAGGTCATTAGAAATTATTCTTTGTATATCAGTATGTCCGCATTTTCCATATTAGAGTATCTAGTTTTCGATTAAATTTAACAGCGCATCTATAGGTAGGAGTGTCATTTTACTCACTATTGTCGGCGAACATTTTATTCCCTTCCAACATCTAATAAATTATCTGATTTATTATGTAATAATAATGGTTTATAATCATCTCGTGCTGGTTAATACTTACAGTGGTTCTTGCTGTGGATCAGGTACCCTCACAAGCGGCCTCACTCTTTTACCTACTACTCCACCTACACGGCCTTGCTTGCCTAGAGAAGACAGTGGTTTCAAAACCATTAGGATGACAGTCCTGGGCGATACCCTATGTCAACCTCATATTTCGTGTAAGAAACTTCGGTAAATGATGGTTATTAGAAGCATATTAAAACATGTATAAAACCTTATAGGATCACAAAGTTTATCAGGAATACTTAATTATCGACGCATGTCTTAAAGGATATACCCTGTTTCAGGGTGCATAGATTTTTTGATTCATTTTGTGGTGCCATACTGAGGTGCGTCTTATTACTAGCTCTGAGCCAATTTGGGGAGGGAAGCGAATTTGTGGAGAAGTAGTGGGGGGGAAGGAGAAGTGGGAAGATGGAGAGAAGATTTCTAGAATGAGCTGGGGGGTGTTCCGTTACTGGAGGATGCGCCTCGATTATGAAGTTGGATACAACGACGGGTGTGTTACAAAACTTTGCCAATAGAAAATGGCCGCATACTTCACAAGTTGGCCTTATAGATTGGGCCAGACATAAATCGACAAATACGTTATTAATATGGGTCGGTGACTTTATTTTGGCCGGCAAACACTACTTTTACATATGGCCCCTTCCTGTGAAACCGAAACAAAGTGACAATACTTTATATGGCCTTGTAATTCATGGACTGAGATGAGGAGTTCTAGAATAGCGTTGTTCTTACAGAGGGGAAGCCCCTATTTATAACAACAATTTTACAACGTGGCCATAGGAAAATGGCCGAACATCTTCACAATTGGCCGTTATATTATTTGGCCTACCAAAATGGACAAAAGACTTTATTAATAAGGGCCGGTTACTTTTGTATGGGCCACGATATCCACCCTATCTTTGCCGACACAAGCGCCGAAAATACTTTAATATGGGCCGTTTATTCATAGGCACACACCTATCACAGGGGCTGCGTCACCTTTTTTTTTCTTTCCTCTCCTCCTTCCCTACTTGCATTTCCCCTTTCCCCTCCCGCCCTCGCCCTTCGTGACTACATAAGCTTGAGTCTCGGTCACACCTAAAGAGGGTGGCCGACGTGCAGGTAAAACCTAAACATGTGGTAATGACTGGTCTACGTGGATCCAATTCCTAGATCGGATGTGGGCTTTCATAGTTAGGGATATGCAAATTGTATACCAAAACCTCTTTAGGCTAGATACATCGCAGTTTCCATCACATGAGAGCATCGGGAGAAACCTATTGTGGAAAGAGACCCCCTCGCATGGCATTCCTCGCGGGCTAAAGCTAAATTCCCCATTTGTAAGCGGAAGACTTACTTATGCATTAGGGGTCATATAGAAGACGTAGGACGTAACCCTTATGATATAATTTAGCTCAATGGTTACAAGATGAGCATGGGGCTTTTCAATGCATGGAGACCAACAAGCAGAAAAAAGGATGTGAATAACGGATAGAGAGTGCACTAATTACGCGGTTTGATTTGCGACATTAATAACACGCTCACCATCCCTTTCCAACAACCGGTTGCACATTAATAGCATGAATACTGCATAATTCCCATCAGGTATACTTATTAAGCCACTTTACAAATGAATAACAAGCATTACCACAATAACATGATCAGAAACGTGAAGGTCTTACCCGTGACTGGAAAGATACCCTTTCGGTCACGCACGACCGACATCCGGGATGTGGAAGGCACGACAAAATAGTTTGGCCAAATGACACTGAAAGCTCATTATAAAGATCGGTCTATAAAAAGATACTCAACTAAAAAAAAAAAAAAAAAAAAAAAAAAACAAAAAGTTCAACTGACTGACTATCGTTTCTATAAAAGCTGTGTAATACAAAAAGAGAAGTGTTGGAGAAACCCCTACAATTTCTATGAAACAAAAAGATGGCAAAGGAATACACGCGTCCCTCCAGAATGCAAGGAGTTCATACAATTCTAGTGCTCAAAGCGGATCACCGGCGCTTAGATGATAATCCTTTTCCTCATAACTGATGCATCCATCTAGTATCAGAACATTGAATGGCGAGTGTGGCGAGGTGGAAAATGCAACATATACTGTACTTGAAAGGGAGTAAAGAGCAACACTACTTGTATACTCAACCACTAAATACGCTAAGTAAAATACAGTGACAGTTATAAGTATATATATATATATATATCTATATAAGCTATCTCTCTCTCCTCTCATCTCGCTTCTACTCTCTCTGTCTGTCTTTCCTTTCTCCCATTCCCGCCACTGCCCTCTCTTCCTTGCTTCCCCGCTCCACCCCTCCCCCACTTCCATGTCTCCTTTCCCCGTCATCATCCCTCCCCCCTCTCTTGGACGGGGATGTCTCTCCCCGCCCCGCCTCCCTTCTGAGCTCAGTCCTTATCTAACCAGTTTCATCCCTTCATGCTTCCACGGCCGTCTCCACCTTGTTTCATCGTCTCTGGAGACCTACGTAACGAAGTCGTCCACAGCTTAACCTACGTGGATCATCTAGGCGGAGTATGGGACCGCCGTTATACCGAATGAGTGAGAGATTACATGGTTTTCAATGAGCTAGGTAATATAAACTCGCATCCGCCGAAATGGTGCTCAATATACTTCTCAAAGACATACTGGGGTGTTAGCTCATGCTGGTGAAATCAAGCCTGCATTTATTGGGGTTTGATAGGTATTAGCTTAATACTGAGGGCGTTTAATTGAGAGGCCGATCGCCGTGAGTCAAGGTTCCCGGTTGGTGTGGGTGGCAAAACTGGGTTTTGGGGAAAGCCAATGTCCTCCGCTTAAACTCGTAAATGGGGAAAAACTTCATCAAAATTTGAGGAACGTTGGCCTTATAAGACTGGTGAGAAATAAACTCAACTCTTGATACTTTCTCTTGTCCGTCCCGGGGAGGGACGGGGAAAGCTTAAAAAGAAAAATTAAAATTTAGACTGACTCTTGAAACCGTTGAGACTTGGCACTGTTGGGGACTTCGTCTTCAACGTGGCACACGAACACCTTAACTTCTTTAAAGGGATCGGACGTTATCCTTGAAAGTGGGAATTAACTGTGATTAAAAGGTGACATATCGCGGTGTAAAGGGACTGAGTCAGGAGGGGAGGATGTACCTAGAGTGGTGGGAAGGAACCATTAGAAAGATGTGTACATCACAAAAAATTCCGAAAAATGGGTATACATGGTTTGCAAGCATGTGGGTCGTCTCGGTAGGTGGCGGGGGGGGTCCTACCCAAAGTTCGGAGAGGCCAAGTTGGGGACCGGATCTTAGCTGTCAGAGCCTCCCCAAGGACTTGAACAGACAAGACTGTCCTCTGGGTCCTATGGAGGCCTGTCGCCCCCAGAGCCCTGACAGCGGCGATTTTAACGGGCTGCTGTCCGGCGTTTGCAATCTCAAAGAACTCCCTAACCTGCCATGGTTTTCGGTGGCTTGGAAAAACCCGATAAGATGCCGACACGCCAACCCAGAGGAAAGTGGACTAGAAAACCACCTGGAAAATTAATCGGAGCAATCAACTCCGAGAAACAGCAAGCAACTCACAATCCAAAGTCAAATGTAGGATGCGTTAGGCACGTTCACTTATCAGCAAGCAAGCGCGCAAAAGTGCAAGACGAATAAAACAAGGTTGGGGGTGGGGGTGCAACCGCAACGACCACAACAAAAAACCAAATGAGCTGACATACGGTAAGCGAGCACTACCAGCGGGGAAGAAGGCCACGCGAAGGTGGCGCCGTTCGGCGGCGTCGGAAACCGGGGCGGTTCTGCCCTGGTTGCCTGCGGCCTTTAGTCGGTGCGGAGATGACCCTTGATGAACGAGGTGAAACTTTATCAGCATCATGGGGGGGTCTAGGGGGGAATCATAAAAATGTGTCATTATGGTGTTCGGAGGCATGTGGTAAAAGGTTTTTGGATGGGAGTTTTGAAGGAAACTTCCAAGGGATTACACAAGACAGCGACTTACTAGACCGTCGGCCTTATCTTGTATTTTTTCTATGTGTTCTTTCTTTTACTTTTGGTATTAGGTGTTAGGCACCAATTGAGATTTGGGAGGTTTATTAGACCTACAAGCCCATGTATAGGGTTTTAAGGGACGTCTGGGTATGCCCCACCGTAGGACACATAGGGGACCGAGTTACCGCCGGCCGTGTGGGTGTTTGTTGGGGCTAGCCCGCCACACTTGGGTTGTGCGAGATTTCGCCCATGAAACTAGCCCCCCCTGATGGGCAATCGAGTGGAGCGCGGGCTAAAGGACGGGTCATTGTGGCGATAACAACAGCGAAGCTGTAGAAGGGGCCGGGGGGGGGCCGTGGGCCAGATCGACAAAAGTTGTCAAACATACTGACCGGGAGTTTTTTATTTAGTAAAGATTCACAACCCGCAGTATATGAACCACGGTGACGTGTAGTTTGAGGTATTAGGGGATTTTAAGTGGTTTGATCGCCTAACCAATTAACTGTCATTTCAATATCCAAGCGGGCCGTCGGTCGGGCCGAAACAGAACTCCTCAACTCATAGTGACCTGCGGGAGAACCGTTCAATTAATGGCTAAAAGTTAGGAGTCCTTAGACATTGGGTTCACCAAAATGCGGTGGTTTTAATTCCTAAGTAGAGGGAATATGGGAGTTGCACACTTTACGGGTGGGTCCGTCATGCAGGGAGCCCTTCAGAGGGGGGAAGATGTCAAAAGGATTTTCGCAGAACGCCAAGGTCGCTAGTGTAGTTGTTGTTATCCTAATCATGGTCGGTTGCATGAATGGTTGCTAATGGTTAAATATATGGTGGGGTGTAGTATAAAGATGGACTTTTAATAATTTCAAAAACCCTGAATGTGTAGCCAGGTGGGCTACATAAGCATGGTTTCCCGGGATGGAGGGAATTTTTAACTTATGAGTTTGTGTTAGTGTATATTGCTTTGAAAAGGAGTGAGTGTGTTTCTTTATTTATATTTGAAGTATGAATGGCCCTATAATGCTATTTTTATGGATAGAGTAGTAGAAAATGTGCGAAAGGGGTGGAAGTTTGGATAATGGATAATTAGTTCGTAGTGTGAGGCCCTTATTCTGAATATGTCTCGATAGTGGTGTGTCGGCACTTTTGGTGGCATGGTTTACTGGAAGTACATTATTTAGGTTGTATAAGGAGTGTGTACTGGTATTATGGCCTTGAAGTCGAAGAATAATTAGGAGTGTAAATGATATTATGAGTTTAGGCATGATATGTTTTAAGAGAGATTGAAAAATTGTATCTGATGAGTGGTGTTGCTTAGGGTATAAAGTATGTTTGAGGGAATGTGAAGCGGCTGGACTACGGGTGTGACGCGGTGGATAAGGTGGAATTAGGGAGGGGGGGGGGGGAGGCGGGGGGGGGGGGGGGGGGGGGGGGGGGGGGGGGGGGGGGGGGGGGGGGGGGGGGGGGGTGGTAGGGGGGGGGGGGGGGGGGGGGGGAGTATGTTGGAGAGTGGTAGTCAATGTATAAAGGAGAATTTTAGTATGGGTTGAAAGTGTGCGCACATGATACTCACACACACCTTTTAAGGAATGATTAAGTTAGATGCATTTGAATGTTGGTGTCATGGTGGGAGTGGGGGTGGGACGAGGCGGGTCGGCGTTGAGTAATATGGAAGTTCTATCCAATCCCTACTAATCGCTAAATAGTATGAAGAGTACTGGTTTTTGCGGGTAACACTTTTGGTACGGGAGTTAATGGACAGTGTTTTTAGCAAACCAGGCCTATTCAAGTTGTGCGTAGGAAAAATAGGGGTGGGAGTAGTGAAGAGCCCGAATGGCGTTCGTTGGAGAGGTGGGGGGGGGGTGCATATTTGCGGGCCTAACGATTATATGAATATTACGACTCCTGTGGGGGGCTTAGCTTATCATCGCGAGTGAAGAGTGGTGGTGTGTCGACTTGTTGTTGATTTTGTAGCATGTACCTTTTAAAGAGAGCGTACTTCCTCCTTCTTAAGGAGAAATGGGGATTGTACTGAGAAGCAATCTCCTCAGCCCTTACTAGTTGTTAGCATGGAGTAGATTATGAGATCCAAGGGTCAGGCTGAAAGTGAGGCCCTGAGGTACCCTACGCAAGTTGTGATCGGCTCATGCGGGAGGGGTTACCCAGAGCGTGATTCTATGGATAACTCTCCTCCTGTTTATGTTGGTTAAAGCAAGCACCCACCAGGGAAGAATGATAATGAACTAAGTCTTCCAAAGGGTGTACTACTTAGGGTGTTGGTGGGTGCATGGGACACTATCTACGGCTATTACACATTTAGAATTTAGAGGTTGTCTTGGTGTTTCCCATTATATGAATTGTATGAATGGGTCCATTATGTGATGTTAAGATGAAGTTATGTAGACGGGTGTGCGGCGGGTGTCTAATGTGTCAGCAAAGCATTGTTGGTGTGGTTCTGTCCTTGGTAGTGATGAAATTTATGATGATGAATTTGGTGTGCCTAATCGTTGAGACTCCCAATGAGCACTGTGGGGGTGTACCACTTGTTGGGGATAGTATTATGATTGCTAACGTTCACCTGGCAGGTGATTTGTAACTTTAGGATCTATCTTGGAGAATGTTAGAAATATGCTTTTTAATGCAATAATTTTAATTTACTGTACCGATGTTTTACATTAAGACTTAGTCACTTAGCTCTGTTTAGTCATGTTTTCCTGATTATTTAGGAGTTGTTTTTAGTGACTTCCCTAGATCAGGGGTTAGTTTTTTAATTTTCATTCTTAGTTTCTATATATAATTTTGGAAGCCTTCTAAAATAGCTCCTCTTCTGCATCATTCTGTTTTCTCTTGTCTTAGTCTTAGTTTGCAACCTTTTGATTTCCCTGTGTTATTTCGCTTAAATAGGTTTTTTTAAACCTTTCAAAATTGTTATCAAAGTCTAGTTTCCTTAAGGAACCGCTATGTGTGGGGGCTTAATTGAGATTTACCATGACCGGAGAAGCCAGTTTATATTCAATGGCACCACCGAAACTTTTTGGTGAGACAGTTATCAAATCTGGGCTGTTAAAATGCAGCCATACCTGAAAACTTGGATCTCTGGGAGGCTATAGACTAAATAAAAATCATCTTAATCCCTTGCCAAAAAATCAAAGATTGTGAAATAAAAATACCAAAAGGGGAAACTGTAGTGGTAATTAAGGCAAAGACATGTTTATATTTTCTACAGGTTTATAGCCACTGTTCTTCACTCGTATCATGTTCTCTTACATCGCAAAGATGTACCAGAATTATATTAAGGCTGAGTATGAAGACATAGAGAATTGAGTGATACCAGTGAGCAAGAAATTTAGTACATTAGTTTGAGCTGCAAAAGATTAAAGGACTGTTAAACATAAGGAATACATTACCCACTTCAAAAACTGAAAACGCAGAAAATCATATCATATTGTTGATTCCCCCACTTTGATCGTTTAAAGCCAAATTAGAAAATCTTGTAAAATGTACCTCAAAGATTTTTTGGTGACTCATTAAAACCTTACTAAAATACTAAGGACTTGTCTAGTTTACCTACAGAGTTCTTTAAGTAGCCTTTTTTCAAGCACAAGAGCCATGATCGTATTATAGAAAAATGGAGAATTTAAGGAGCTTTACCTGCCAAACAATTAGATATGGTACGATTAAGAAAAACCAGAATAAGAATACCAACCAACAGATAATAAGGTGCACCATGCAACAAAAAAATAAATAGGTGCTTTGTTCGAAGAATTACCCCTCCTTGTAAGCATTGCGGCGATCAGACATGCCCTTTCAAGTGTTGGAGAAGGTCTTGAACTAAATGTAGTACGTGTAATTATTTAGGGCATAAAGTAAAGATTTTGATCGAAAAAAACTCATCAGAGGGCAAAGAAGGTAGATGCCGATTTATAAATGAACTGAGCGGAATGGTCTCATTTGTTTCATCCATGTTGTTAGCAAGAAGATTTCTAGAAAGTCGTGTTGATTGACAGATCGGGTGCACAAATCATATTAACTCATGATAGATAACTCTTTAATAAAAAATTGAAGCCTACTCAAGTCAAATATGGTTGAATAGTCCATGTGTGGTCCCTTCCGTAAACGGATTGGAACGATTTTGCAGTTGAAAAACACGAGCTATGAACAACACATGAACAAATGATCCTTTATGTAAGCATACTTATAACGTAACTTGTTAAGTTTTTGGTCAGTTTGTTAGAAAAAGGTTGCCAACTAGTTTTTCTGACGAGAAATATTTGTTTTGACAAGGTCCCTCAAGCCAAGACATGTTAAATTTAAAAAAATGGAAGTAAAAGATTGTCATTGATCCATTTGATAAAGAGCAAATGTTGTATTCACAAAGAAAATGTTTTGAAATTAAATGACATAGAGACTCGGGCAGTATCATTTATCGCAATGGCGTGCAAAACGCAAAAGTTGGAAGATGGTGGAGAGCTTGCCCTGATTTGGAAGGCTAATTCCACTGAATGCATGTCCTTCACAATTTTGGTAAGAAACTAGAAAGCCATATCATCAAAAAAATCACCCTGACACCTCACAAAAGCGGAGAACTAATTCAGCACTGATGGTCGGTAGGGCCTGAACAGAACTCCATCCTACAAGGACAACATCATAACATACCTTTTCATTGACCGATTATACAAGAATGTGTTGTATTTTTTTCGTTAACTTCAAGTCAGAAGTGGTTTGGTCCTATTCTGCAAATTCAAGAAATTGGTGGAAAATCGAAGTAATTGTAATATCCGACTGGTTGAGGTCTGGATAATGGGAAGGAAATCCACGTTCAACGAAATTACGGTTCATGTCTGAGAAGCCATCATTGTGGGTGACCATCAAACTTAATACAGCTACACACTAGAACAAAAATGGGGGTTAGTTGCAAATAATAGATGGATAATGGAGATGACGCCAGAATGGTATGGGGGGGTTCATGAGAAGGATGTGACCCAAGATCTGGGGGCAGAGGCCGCACAGTAAGCCGAAATACCGCTTTTTATTGCATAATTGACTTCCAACGAATGCTTGTTAGAGGATAAGAAACCTAAATTTGAAAGGCTGGTACGGGGTGTGAGCCTGTCACGAAAGTGTGTGTTCTAAGGTTAGTTGTTGTGTTTGTTTTTGTCAGTCCTCAAGTTTAAACGTGAAAATTTGACAAAAAAGGCGATCAAAATGCATCCTGTGGGTTACAGTGGATTTCATAAAGGTACTACAGGTCATCATGCCTCAAAAATGAAAGATGACATTATGATAGATTGTTCCATGTTTAATGGATAATGCGTCAGTGGCAGGAAGAACTCTCATAATCAAAAGGACTCCCGTTAGAAAGCCAACATCATCGCTTCCTAAGAACAAAAAAAAAATAATTGGTGTGCAAGAGCAAAGATAGCAATCCACTCAAGGGAAAGTTGTTGTTTAATCTATCGAGTTGTAATGGTGCTGATATAATCGTGGTTTCATCACGGTAATTATTAACGACTTTTCCTTAAGTGGTTAGTTTGTCCGAGAAAGCTTTTTTGTTCTAATTTTATATAAGTTTCTTTTCTCCTATTGCAGTAAATCTATCCATAAATAATGCGGAGGTTTTTGAGCGGAGAGAAATGCAGAAGAGACCACGCGGGTGAACGGATTTTTTGACAGTGTCCTTCATGGCTTTGATGGTCCGTAGGTTGGCAGCATAGTGCTCTGCTTGGAAGGAAGTGGGGTGGGGGAGTCTTACCAAGTTGTTGGGTTACGTGTCCTGACGGTCCGTCGTGTCTAATGCTCGCTTCCTTTCATGGGGTTTCGTCATGAATTTCAGAGAAGTAGTCCCATAACCCATATTCCCAAGATGGTTGTAAGTGTTTTGGAACGAATACCATGGACGACGGAACGTTTGGCCAGTATAAAAAAAAAGAAAAAAAAAAACCATCATACTTGGCTGTCTAGGGTATGAAATAAGCAAGCCGAAGAAATTGCACAAGTCAATGGGACGACGGAATCCATACTGCCCGTCGTGAACGATGATCCAACCATCGCGACAGTCCTTTGGACCGCCAGCCGCTTTGGTTTGGATACAGATGTGGGGCCAGGCACGAGTAGAGTCACCATGTTTTAAGCTTAGGTTTTTGCTTTTCTATAAAATAGTTTGAAAACCTTTTTAGTGAGGTTAGCGTGGGATAATTAGTTTGAGACTCGTGATTATTAAGTGATCTGTGAGTACTTTTATCATTGAGGGTTTGGTATTTTTTGTTTATTAATCAGAACAAGCAAGAACTTTTCAATTTTGCCGCGTTCTCAATTGAGTAAGTCATGAATTCTCTATCATATGCTTTGAATATTGTATATACTATGTAACTAAGACTCCAATAACTCGGGTTGTGAACCATAGGCAAATCATGAAGGTTCAAACCTAACTAAATAAAAATTCTAAGAATAGTGTGGTCTTGTATGTTTGATATCTTGGTCGCATAGAAGTTCTTTTTAAACGATGGGCCACTGTAGAACTCGCCTTAAGGCTCCTGTCGGACCACGGAGGTAGATATATGAAAGAATTATCACCATAGATTTAGAGTATACCCATCTATAGGCTGCAATTGCTTGGTAACGAGGTAATAACTTAGTCAAATATCGAAATACGATGCTTAATATGAAGTTAAAGATAGGGTTCGATGAGAAACACACGGTAGCCGGACCAAATGTGCGAGGGACATTTTCTAATGCCGGTACCAAGGATTTAGAAATAGCACTAACTTATCACTTTGCTGCAAGATACTATGAAAAGAATTTTTATAACGTAGACTTATCAAGTTATGAACATGTGGGAATCATGTAAACCCTGTTACTACTTTGGATTATTTATTAAACTCCCAACATTCGACGCTGTTAGTTGTCCTCCTTTTTATTTTACTAGTTATTTTCATTTACTTAGTGAAATAGAAAAACCCCCTTTTTATTGTTTTTTTTTGCTTTCCAAGGAAGTAATTGACTGAACAATAGTAGAGAATATAGATTGAGTTAAAGTCCTAACTATTTTTTCCTCGTGTGACCGATCCCACCTCACTAGTTGGTTATTTACTTGACCTGACCTCTTTACTTCTTTCTTATTTGAAGAATTAAAGTTTGAGTGTAATCAAATTTGGCGCATTGCCGGGGAAAGTATCTTTTCGATTAACTTAAAACTATTTAGTAGTTTGAGTTTGATATTTCTGTTTCTTGATTTACTTTGTTTTATTGTTTTGAATTCGTAGAAGAACCACCGTCCTTGTAGGCCAATAACGGAGAGGAAGAGAACCCTTTGTTTTTCCCTACGATCCACGAATTAGAAGCGTCCTACGCAACAACATGAATAGAAACTGGGAATAGATGAGATGATCACAAAAGCCAAACATCCAAACTCCGTTGATGTTCATGGTCCCAAGTTTTTACCCGATGCTCCGGTGGAACACCAACAAAGGGGACCAAGTCCCACTCCACTCCCCAAGCTACTACAGAGTCTATGGACAACATAGCAGATCTCCTGATGGGCCACTGTCTTGCCCTCCTCTACCAACTCCTCTACCACCAGGCCACACCTTCGTGTAACTAGTCAGCCTGATTACAAGCTCACTGCCAATAGTTTTATTTTCAGGCTAAACCTCTGAGTATCCACATGCCCCTATAAATAGGTAAGGCCAGTGGTGGTAAAAGTTTTGTGTAGAAGGCTGACTTGGACTTGGATGTAATAGGGCTTAAGTTTCCTTCTCGTCACTGACGGGAAAGGCTGCTATATAGGTTCACTGAGCTCCCTTAGCAACTCAATTTTCACTTGGAACCCAACAAGGGCTGTTTGTTCTTAGCACGCTACTACCGTCCTCCAAGAAACTACACCACAAGACAGAGTGAACAACTTTTGGCACTACCATGAGAGTCCCAGTTAGTAGTTCTTGAGATAGATTCACCTCTTTCTTGAGAGCCTCCCACACACCGTATAGATGAATGATTCACTAAGGAAAACTTCTATCGTGTGCAGGGATGACATAATAAAGCGGTGTTTGGACCTATAGTCGGTGTATCCATTGGGGAGTGGTCCTTATTCTGAGATTGCTAAAAAAATTAGAGAAAACTCCACGGAATATAACGCTTGGAGTACGAGGAAGTCAGATAATTGTCGAAATAACCTGTCGCATAAATAGTCCACTCACAACCCACCACATATGAGAATTCGTGAAGATAATGGCTCAGCTTAGAATTAGCTTGGGTTGGTATATAAACATATCACTGGGGTGGCAGAAAATATAAACTGTCATTAACTACTTTCCTAAACCCACCCACCTCCTAATGATGACTGCTATTATGGGAGGACTCCTATGAAGTAATGAGTAGACGGGGGGTTTCTCCTCCGAAGGCGCCCAAGCTCAAATCATAATAATTGGCACCAAGGTCGGATCTATGGTACTACAAGCATGAGGTCATTATGTCCCCGAGATGGAAACTACAAACTACAACCGCGACTGGACAACTCAACAGGTGTAACTAACCGGTAACAGAAATGGTGAATGGGCCCTATTTCGCCGCGCCTCCTCAAAATTGTGAAGTTACTCCTGGGGATGGTGGAGATATTATGGGCGCGAGTTAAGGATAGGTTGCCAAAATGATTAGGAGGTTCGATGCTAAAGTGATGAGCAACCCTTAAAGATTTAAGGTGTGATTTGCAGTATGGCAAAAAGTTGATACACTGCAATATCAATTAAGCAGATCGAGTTGCATGGACCAATGATCTTTGACAGTGGAACACATGAGACCGGCCAGCGGGAACTCTTCCCTAGCTACACTGTCCCAAAATCCAAAAAAATGAATTTGCAACTTTATGGCAATCACTACTCGGTGTAAGCAAACCTTGACCCCCTATGCCGTCTAAATGAGAAGTGAGAAAGATGATTATTAAGGGTAAAGGGTAGTGGTGAAGCAGGAAATCAATGGAAAGATGCAAGAAGTCCCTATTAGGTAATGTCCTGTCCTATGCCTAGCCACCACCACCCTTTCCCTCGAGATTAGTGAAAAAGACCCGAGGATGGTAAATATCAAGCGTTTTATAACATGCAAAGGCAATTTTTTATCACAAGTGTCCCCTTTGTAGAATCTCAAACAAATGCCCCGGTTATGCCAAGTTATGAAAATCTGTCACAAAGAAAGATCGGTCACTTTGCTGATATTATAGACTGAATCATTTTAGTGCTATGCCCTAACACAGATCCCTCGTATAAAAATAAAGAAGCTCGCTTTGCGTTCACTTTCCTTGTACAGTTAGGTCATTACATTTTGCACAGCATTATGTGAGCTGGGGCAGCATAAAATCTCATGCACCTCTCGATTTACAAATTGGTTTTGGGTGATCCAAAACCACTGCTATGCGGCTACTGATGGCTGTCCGTCATGAAAAGGCCATAGGGATACTCCATGATGTTGTCTATGAAAAGTGGATCATTCATATTTCCCGCTGATTTGTTCGTTCGTGATTGTGAAGTCGATTTTTTGAGTGCCTAGTATTCTTGGTAGGCCATTCCTTGCTAACAGGTAGAGCCTTAGTTTATATGGAAAAGGGACAGATGAAATTTTGGTTTGAACAATGAAGAAGCGACTTCAACTTTGTAGGGACCATGAGGCAGAGTGGTGATCTTTCAATTGGCTATCCGCCAAGTGTCACACAAATAAAAGATGAATAGGGAACATGAACACAAAAGTGAAAAACAGAGTTTTATGGTTGGGAATTGGGGGGTAATTGCTTTTATAACGTTTCTTGGGTCGCCTTGTATTCGGGCGAAGCTCAAGCCAAATGGACTGGCCTTTAACTTGATTCCGCAAGTATCCCTCATGAAGCAGTTGATTAAAAACCAATGATGAGGAGTGGGCGTGTTTTTAAGTTAAATATAGAACGAATAAAACTCTATTTTGGATTTTTGGGCATAGTAACAATCGGGATGAAGTGGTTGAGGCATACCATCTTTATGAAGTTTGGTATCCAAGTGTCCTCAGTCGTTCCACCACGACGTTAAATCAGAGCGCTGTTGGGAAGTCAACCCAATACTTATAAAAGTTTTTTTATTTCAGTATTGTATATGCATTTCTGATAATGGGTTTTGAAATTAATTGCATGCACATTCACCAGAATTCTCATAAAATTCTCTGCAACTCACTGACGGGATACAACGTACGGACCATTTCCAACGTGTGACGGACCGTTTCATGAATCCTTAAAATGCCATGTACGATTCTTTCTGTTTGTTTCAAACTAGGGCACACGCGATGGAACCACTACTAATCGTCACAACTGAGAGGGACCCCTCGTGTCGAGAATACGTCGCGGCATTAATATGCGAACCCGACCCGAACCCTGTTGGAGGTTTTTGAATAAAATATCGCACCTTTGTAAGCTTCCACCCCTTCATTTGACACCCATTCCTCACTATCCTCCGATTTTGCTTCTCCCTTTTTTTCTCTCCTTTTCAACTTTCCAAAATCGCTCCCTATTCAAACCGATCATTGTTCCCGCCAAAATTCTCCAAGTCCGAAAATTTATCATCTACTAGTCGGACGTTTCTTGTTTGTGGGTTGTCTTCTTGATCACCAAGTCTTTTCCGGGATCTTGTTTTTTCTCCAATTCTTAGTATGTGTCCTCTAATTCTACTCATTTATCATGCAATTTCGTCTTTTCGTTTATCAATTAGTATGAGCCTAGTTCTTCCTGATATGTGTCATTTCTTTTATATAAACTTCCCTGTCTAACAACCTAGGTTTAAATAACAATCATCGAAATACCGTGTTTACAACCTAGAAATAGGTGCTTTAGCATGCTAGTTTACAAAGGTATTTTGGGTGGAACAAATGTATGTTCAAACACTACCGAGATTCAATGTTGGGTCATAGGGAATGATTGGGACACCCCTCAAGTTCTGTCACTGATTACATGACCGAGACCCCGATACGGACCGTCCGACCCATGACAGGACCGATCGTAACCCATGAGGACGGACCGTCGTACCGCAAGACGACCGTCATAGGGTCCGTTCGCAAAACCCTCACCCCACTGCCAACAATTTTAATTCAATGTCCTCCAAGTAAACGACATTCAACTGAGGGGAACCGTCCTCCAACACGACGGTCCGTCCTGCACAACCATTCTGGTTGTTAGAGAACCTATCTGAGGGTTCTCACTTTTTCTAATTGTCCTCCCAACGGACACACTGTGACGGATCTCTTCTTTTATGACGGTCCGTCCTGCACACCGTTATGTTTTCAGAGACCCTTCCCTGAGGGGTCTCTCATTTTTTCTAAGTGTCCCTCCAAGGACACATGTGCGGACCATCGTCCTTTACCGACAGTTCGTACCTACAACAAACCGTTCTGGTTGTCAGAGACCCCTAGCCTAAGGGTCTCTCTACATTTTTCTCATAATGTCCTCAACGGACAAGTACTACGGACCGTCCTATCCACGACGATCCAGTCCTGCATGAACACGTTATGATGGTCATGAGAAACCCCTCTCCTAAGGGGCTCTATATTTTTTTTTCAAAGTGTCCTCTTACGGACAACCTAAACTACGATGACCCGGTCGTACTTGTGACGTCCATCCTCACATACCTCAATACTTGTCCGAGACTCTCCTTTTAAGGTTTCTCCCAATAACAAGTCCAAGTAAGGACCCGAGACCCCATGACGGTCTATCAAGTCACGACGAGGCCGTCCACCTGGCCTTCGTGCTTCACTGTTCCTATATAAATGTCATTTTATTTTTTTTATTTTTTTTGTATTTATTTGTCTTGTTTGCTACTTCTAGTACTAATATTGATCCTTTACAGGTACTATCTACTATGGCACCTAAACAAGATCGAGTCTATGCACGCGGGCAATCGAAGTTTGTCGCCCCATCTGCCCGCCTGGTCATTGTCTCTGATGATGAGCGTGACCCCGAGTACGTGCCCCCAGGCACTTCCACCCCTTCCCGTGTTGCACGTGCTGCCAGAGCCACACTCAAAAATGTGGCGTCCGACATAGTCACTGCCTCCCAGTCTGATGAGGAGCGCACACTGACCAGCACACCCTCTGGGTCAGCCACCAATGAAGAAGGAGCGTCTGGCTCCTTAGGAGTTTCATGGTCAGGGAGGCCTCCGGCTCTGCTGAGGTTCCCGCACCCGCCACCGCTGCAGCGTCATCCTCGTCTGATGAGGCTGACAGTTCAGAATCCACACCCGGTTCACTAGCTCATGGTCTCACCCCGGCTACTAACCAGCCCAATCGGTGGTGTTTCGACGGGCAATTTCAAGTCTACTCCGACGCAAAGTTCCTGAATGACAAAGGAGTTATGACTCAAACACTCACATTGGAGCGGCGGGTCCTTAAAGGGTGTCTCCCGACGATTCCTGAGATCCACAATCTCTTCACCAGATATCGACTGGAGTGGACAGCACGTCCGTTGGGACCTTATAGTGAAGAGCTGGTCTGAGAGTTCTATGCATCCTACGTAGTGACTCTCCGATCACAGATTGATAGGCGGGCTGCCCCCGCCAAACAGGCCCCACTGGAGCAGGTCCGAGTACAGGGCGTATCTCCCTGCCTGCCATCCGCCGGTTTCTATATGGCGAGGGTGTTGATGCTACTCAGACCCCTCTCACTGCCGAGTTTGACTACCGATGGCAGCTTTTTAAAGATGGCCAATTCCTGCGCGAGCCATCGCTAAGAGAGATTACCAAGAGGTGGATGGTCGTGCACTTGTCAGTTGATGGAGAGGGTGCCGACTGGGTGACCGAGCCGAAGGGGGCCATCAAGAAGGCCAGCCTGACTTTCAAGGCGAAGTTTTTGTGGTTGATTGTCTGTTTCCCCCACAGCCGCTGATAATATCGTTACATGGGATCGAGCAGTATTGATGGAGGCGATGATATCCGGGTTCGAGGTGGATTTTGTGTGGCTTCTACAGGCAGTAATGCACAAGAGGGATTTTAAGGTCACAAATACTTACCCTTTCCCGTGCATGATCTTTTCTCTCTGCACGTCCGCACGTGCTGGCTATATGGCACGTTGATTAGCTCAAGGACCCCTTCTGGGCATTGTTTGATATTGGCCCATCACAGAGAATGAGGCCAATGAGTTGGCTCCACGCAGAGGGCCCCGTTTCAAGAGCTTCCCCCACTTGCTGACGGATCTGCTGCTGTACGGAGACCCAGACCAGTCTAAGGCTACGCAGGCGACGTCCACTGAAACTACCCTGGTCGAGTCTTTCCGGGTAGTAGCAGTGCCCCGAGCTCCCTCGGTATAAGACCCTTTACCCTTCTCTGGTCCCGCTGGTTGGGTCTCCAAAAAATTTAGAGGCGCAATGGATACACTCTGCATTCATATCCAGTCGTGGATGCAAAGGTCTATTACCGAGGCAGAAGAGCGCTTGGAGCGGAGGGGAAAAATGGTTCAGCATTATAGAGGCGGGAACAATCGCGTTGAGGTTCACCTGCGTCTTGGACACTTTTTGAGGTGGCGATGTGCTAAGCCCGGCCAGCTCCTCCGGTGGAGGATGTGTCGACCCTTCAGGCTTTCGCGATCGACCAAGGTCTCGAGCAAATTATTGATACGATCTTAGAGGCTAGGGGTTCCTGAGTCTGAGGCCCTTCTGCAGCGCATGCTGAGAAACAGTGTTGGGGCCCTATTCGTCAAACCTCAGAGATTCCACCCAAACTCACCATCGAGAGCTGCCAAGAGGGCGTAGGGGTCGAGCGGAGGAGGTGGATGAGGTGCGGAGAAGGAGAAGGAGCGCGTCAGATGGAGGCTGCGAGGGAGAGCTCGCTTTCTGAGGAGGGAGGAGCACCAGGGGAGATGAGAGCAAGAGAGTTAGAGGCTGGGTTGTTCTAGCTCACGAACTGTAAAGATTAGCGGGAGGGAGCCAATGATGATATGATGTTGTTGCTGAGGACACCAATGAGGTGTCCAGAATTCAGAGGAAGTGGGTTTCAGGGGGGAACCGGACTACCAGCTTGCTGATCATCGGCGCTTGCACCTCAGGTTTGCTTCACCTACCCCTTCTAGTATTTCATTTTTTTATGGCATGAAACTGCATGTCTTTTGTTGGGGGGGTTGGGGTTAAATGGAAAGTGATTTGTTTTTTACTTTTTTACTTCTTTTTTACTTAGGGGTGAAGTCATGAGTTAGCCCATTCACCTATCTTTTTATTGGGTTTTCTTGCCTGTTGTTCTTTTTTCCCAAGAGACTGGATTATTTAATTGTTGAGGAACCGGCTATTGTCTATATCTTGTGTACATAGTTTAATTCTGAAGCATGATGGCTAAAATGATAGCCTGATTAAAATGGAAATGATGCATGCCTAGGCAAGAAATTGATAAGTGTGTGTTGGCTCTAAGCATGACATAGAGGTACAACCACTCATGGACCCCTATGTCTAAAATTTGAATAGGTGTTCTGATAATCGTAGTTAGATTGATGAGATGTCAAGGTAGTGTGAGGAAGATTTGAATTAGTCCACTATTTTTATGAGCTTAGAACTTGCCTGTGGTTATCCTTGCTAAAAGTAAGTTGGAATAGACAATTTGGGAAAAGGATCATAGACATTATTATATAGCCCATTTTTATAGCCTAAATAAAGAAAACCAAATGAAATTTATCCTTCTTTGATCCAAATGATTTGAGCTTTTAAATTAGACCTTTCTTCTCACCCCAACGATCTTTCTGTGAATAATGTGTGGCCCTAGTCCCTCTGGAATATGGCACCTCACTTATGCCAAAAAGCATTAAGTTGAGGGTGACTAATGCAGTAAACAAACCTTTTATGGCCCTGACCCAAAAAACTGGGGTATTGTGTACTTTGGATCATGGCAAAGCCATGAGTTGAGGGTGGGGCTATTTGGGAAATTCCTGGAAGTGGGGTTTTGAGGTTGAAAGAACAAGAGAGAGAAAGAACAAAAGTTAAAGTGACTTCAAGAATTATTTTAAAGAGAGAACGAAAAAGACAAAATATACAAGGAAATACAAGCCAAGAAAAAGAAGAAGAAGGGAGAGAGAGGAGTCACTTACACAAATGAAGAAAAGAAAGAAAATAGCCCAAAGGGTGAAAGAATATGAGAAACTGGGGGCGAGATAAATGATAGAAAATGGTATGTGTAGCCGATATGTCAGGAGGGAACAAAAGTCACTAAGTATACCTAAAATATACCCTACCTGACCTGAGCATATGTTAAAAGCTAAGAAAGTCCTCTCAAGATCTAGGTTGTATACGAACTTTAAGGCAGTGAAAATAAGGGCAAGTTTATGGCCAATAGGGATTGAAATGAGTGTGAATTTGTTTCTGGAGGTTGAGGTTTGAAAACGAATCCTTATACTCAAACTGAATCATGGGTGAAAAATGTGAGGATTTTTTGAAGTGATGGACACTAGTTGATTAATTACACGGAAATATTAGCACCTCGGTGAGGAAATTGAAGAGGATAGGTGTTAGTGTATGGTGAGTTGTGTCATGGGTCTGATCCACATAATTCAAGCCTATAGTGATAGGCTTGCATAAATATGATGAGATTAATCTGGATTGATAGCCAAATGATTGCAAAAGCGATAAAACAGGGATTATATTTACAAAGAGTGTGTATGAGTCATGAGTGTGTCGGTGAGACAAAACAACGAATTTTAAGTTGAGGGTGTGATATAACATGGTTTCACGGTATTATTAATACTTTCTTAAGTGTTAGCGTGTTCCAAAATCCTTTAGTTGCTAATTTTTATATTAAGTTTCTCCTTTTGCAGGAAATTGTCCATAGATAACTGCGGAGGTTTTTTGAGCAAAGAAATGCAGAAGAGACCCACCTACGGAGTTTGTAAGGATCCGTATGCTTGTGACGGTCACGGACTCGGTGGGAGAGTAGTGCAGCTGCTGAGAGGCAAGCTGGGGAAGTCTGACACAGAGTGTGGGGTTACGTAGTCCATGAGGTTCCATGTTGTCTATGACGGTCCGTCCTACAGGTTTGTCATGAAGTTACAGGAGAAGTAGGACCCAGTAACCCATATTTCCAAGAGTGTTTTAAGTGTTTTTGGAACGATAGGACCCTCGACGGACGTTGTGCCTTGTGACGATCCGTCAAACTTGCTGTCGAGGGGTTAAATGACGAGCAGAGCAAGCAGAAGAGAAAGAATTGCACAAGTATGGGACGACGGAATTCCCATGACGGCACGTCGTGACCACGATTTGATCCGTCGGAGGTCAGTTGACCCAGCCGCGCATTTTGACAGATTTAGGTAAAATAGAGTCATTGTTTAATTAGGTTTTATTTTCTATAAATAGTTCAAAAAACCTTGTTTTTGCAGGTTAGACGGCTGGAGTGATTATTATTAGATCTGTATTATTAAGTTATCTTGAGACTTTTATTCATTGAGTTGTTGGTATTTTTGTTGATTAATCAAGCGAACTTTCGTATTTTACTGCGTTTTCATTGAAGTAGTAAGTACATGATTCTTATATCATATATTTGAATCTTGTGTTATGATATGCGACGCCACAACTAAACTCCATAAACTAGGGGTGGTGGGTTGTGGGAAACCATAGGCAAATAAATGAGGTAAAACCTAACTAAAATACCCAATTCTAGAATGTAGGGTCTTGCATGTATTGATTAATTCTCGCATAGAAGTCTTTTTAAAGGGATGGCCAACATTATAACTCGCCTTCTTAATGCTTACTTGCCGGACAAAGGAGGTAGATAAGAGGCAAAAAAGAATTATTCAACATAGATTATAGAGTATACTATCTAATAGGCTAGCATTGATTGGTACGAGGTAATAAACTAGTCAAAATATCGAATTACGATGCTTAATATGAGGTAAAGATAGATTAAGGGTAGGATAGAAACACACGTAGCCGGCACCAAGGTTGCGGGAGAGTAGTGACATTTTCTAGCTGCCGGACCAAGGATTTAGAAAATACATAAACTTATCACTTTGCATGAAAGATACTTAGGAAAGAATTGTTTATAGTTAGGATTGACTTATCAAGTTATGAAACATTGTGGGGGAACATGTAAACCCTAGTTACTTTGATTAATTGATTAAACTCCAACATTCGAAGCTGTTAGTTGTCTCCTTTTATTTTGCTAGTTATTTTCATTTACTAGCAATAAAAAACCCCCCTTTTTATGGTTTTTTGCTTTCCAGGAAAAGTTAATTGATGAAAACAATAGTAAGAATAGATTGGAAGTTAAGTCTAAAACATTTTCCTCGTTGGGAACGATTCCCAACCTCACAGTGGGTTATTTACTTGACACGACCGCTTACTTTTATTTGGAGAGTTAAGTTGAGCGTAGTCAGTTGCCCATCTATGAACATACTGTCCCCATAGAAGCTTTGCAAACCACAGAGCCAACTTGAAGAAGCAAGGAAGGAGGAGATCTATGATTAAAGAAAAATAAAACTTTTATTGGTGGTCAACAAACCGATGGATTAGAATAGTCATTGGGTGAGAGGGGTCTTCAGAACAATGTTAAATGACAGATAGTTCATTCAACAAATACAAGGTGAGGCTTGTAGATATAAGGGTACGAACAAATTTATTGTATTATTATCTGACACTTTTTTCTCCTAGTGAATGAGAGACACATCAGATGCTTACTACAAAGCATCCAAAAATGGAATCGCAAGGTTTTACAGTTTGATTAAAAATCAACTTTCTTAAATGGACTGAGGAGGAAATATTCATGTTGAGGCATCAGGGTTTTGTGAAATGCGGTGTGGGTTGATTGAAGACAAAGTCTATCTGCTAACAAAAGGGCTTTGTATTTGACTAAAGCAAGCACCAAGAGCTTGGTATAGTAGGATAGATGATCATCTGATGTTGAGCTTGGGGCTTTCAAAATCTTGTTGGAATTGACTCTATTATGTAAAAACATAAAGAAAAGTTATATCCTTATTATGTCTTGTTTATGTTGATGATCTCTCTTGTTAACATGAAATAATACAAGGGATGGTGAGAGTTTTTTAATAAAAGAAGCAATGATGCCAAGTTTTTGACATGACATATATTGGTTTATGACCTATTTTCTTGAATTGGAGATTAAACAAAGAAGAAAAATGTGAATGAAGTGTCATTGACGGAAGAAATAAGCGAAGGAAATTATAAAGAAATTTCAAATGGAGGAATTCAGTGATGAGCGATGCATTGTTTTTAAAAAGAGAGCCTCTAGAAAAGAAGATGAAACCGACAAAGCTGAATGAAAGTTTTATAGAATCTTTTTATTAGATGCTTAAGGTATCCTCACTGCAAAAAAAAACGCCTGATATTTTATTTGTTCAAATTTCTTATCTTCATTTACCGCAACTATGCAAGTTGTAAAAGCATTTAAGGGAAAGCAAAAGATCATTAGGATTATATCAAAGGTTTATATTCGACATGGCGGTTTAAAGTTTGCAGAAGTGTCCAGGCTTTAAGTTACTTGGATTCTCCTATAGTGATTGGATGGATCACGCAGATTGATATGAGAAGTACCTGTGGCCATGTTTCAGGCCTAGGTTCAGGAATTTACTCTCTGTTCACTAAGAAATAGGAAATTGTTTGCACAGTCAACTGAAAAAGCCTGAATTCATAGTAGCAACAGGAAGCATGGAAACCACGTAGTCTTTATGGCTTCTTAGAAAACATTATGTATGATTTAATTTGGAACAGGAGAAAGAGTTACATCATTCTGGTCGACACACCAGGAATAGTGCAATCTCAAATAATCAGTCTTTCACAAGAATACCAAGCATTTCCTTCAAGTGTATTCCTTCATAGAGTGCAACAAAAGGAGAAGAAGAAGTGATCTAGTCTTACACAAGGTTTGAAATATAGCTAGAAGATTTGTTTACTAAGCCTTTACCGATCAACATCTTCGAGGGCTTCTTAAGAACACAAATTGGAGTTTGCAGTATCCAAGCAAGGAGTGAGTGTTTTAGGAATCTTGCTTTTGAACTACAGTAAATTAATTTTACTGTATACTGTTTTAAGTAAGATAAGTCATGAGTGTTAGGTCATGCTTCCGATTATTTCAGGGTTTTTTAGTGACTGCTAATCATGTGTTATATTGTTAACTTTTCATTCTAGGCTTTTATAAATCTCATATGAAAGCATGATTATAATAAGTCTTCTTCTACTTCAATTTTGTTTCTCGCCTTCTTTATGATTTAGGTGCAGACTTTGGTTTTCCCATGTGTTATTAGCTTAAATAGGTTTTTTTAAAAATCGTTAGAGAAGGGAAGGGTTCGTATGTATCGTACTAATGTAGTATGTACATATGTGTCTTTGATATTGGATGTTGGTTTGTTAAAGTGTGGTTTGAGGCTTGTTTTAAGTGTTGTGAAGTAGGCCTATCATGGTTTAGTCTTAAAGGGACTCACTTAGGGTTGCAGTGAGGGATTGTAGGGCGGTTCCTTGATTGTCTTACTTTAATGAGTCTTAGGTAAAAATTTTAATATGGAAACTTCAGGGACAAGGTTTTCACTGTAAAACTGTAATGAAAAGAGGTCACTGTAAGGTGTGGTTGTGTTTAAAAAAATTATGGGAGTTTTTACCTTATATGTTTTGAAATGATGATTTATATATTTGTTTATTACTAATTCATGAAGGTTTTACTTAAATAGCATGAACGTCTCTTTCAACTCTGAAAATGTCCCCTATATAGGTGTTTGTGAATTACTGTCATACACAATACCTGTTGGTTAAATCATACTTTTCTAACTCTATAAGATAGGTTAGAGGCCACAGTGGACGTTTAGAAGGCAACAGCTTGGGAAGTTGGCTCTCTCAAGACTCCGTATGGTCCTTATCATTCAGGCCATAGTCTATGTGGCTGCGTTTTTCCTTCCGACTTTCTAATACTTACACGTCTTCTTCCATGTTAACAGGGTTGTGATCGCTCAGGGAGAACTTTGTATTTTTAAAGTTGGTGTTGATAAGTGTGGACGCATATGAGATGAATGCGCGCTTCCTCCCTGTCTCAGTACATAGACAAACAGCTTTAGTCAATGTATCTCTTGCACTTTGAAAAAGAGTGATAAGTGTTATACCCCACGCACTAGTATTTCATAGTACTTATGTAGGCGATGACAATGACAGCTATGAAAGTCTTGTAGTGTATAAGACATCTCAGGATAAAGGGCTTAAGTACGCACTTTATGACGACTCAAGATATGATCTTATTATTCTAGGGTTTACTTGCGGGGAGGGACGTAGTGGGAGCACACATTTTCAAAGAGGATCAGGGGGCCTAGCGAAAGAGAGAGAGCAGAAGAGGGAGAGCGAGGGAGGGCAGAGGGGGAGAAGAGGATAGAAGAGACAACGAACAAAAGAAGGAGGGGGAGGGTTTATAAGACAAGAAGGAACGGAGAGTCCAAGCCTTACGCCTAAATAAAATAACTTGTCCTAATATTGAACTGAAACTTATTTTTACCCCAAATAAATCCCTTAAATGATATGGGAAATATAAATATGGGCTAAAGACCAGGTTTTCCCTTTCTTAAACCGGATTGGGACTTTCCTCAATCCAATAGACCAACATCATATAGATATATCTATTCTCCATAAGATATCAAAGAATGTACGTGGCAAAAACTCGTGGGCGTTCTGCGAAAAGGCATTTCTCTTCAACGACTTTCAAACCATTTAAAGAATATACTTCTAACTCATCCTGAGCTAGGAGTTCTCAGTTGAAAATTACCAAATCTCACTTCATAAAACATAGAAAAACATTCAAGATTTTCCCTTTATTTCCAAAAGTGATTATTTTTAGTTTCTATCTTACTCCCTAGATATTCGCGTTATCGCTTATGTTACAGTATTCTTCCCCGCGGGACTTCTTCCTTGAATGATATTTCTTTCACTAAGATAAGAATAGTATATTCAAGTTTAATTACTCAACAATCCAATAATGTAACAAATGCTTGACCCTAGTTTATAAAGTACCAAGAAGAGAATAGTAAATTTACATGAATTCTCTCCATATTTAAAAAAGATGTGGTATCTCTTCTTCAAATCCTCCTCCAGCTTTCCAGTGCTTATTTAACCACTTGGTTCCTCCAAAGGATCTTGACTAACGCAATTCATTTGTTTCTAACTTATGAACTTGGCAATCTAAAAATATGAACCGGAAATCTCTTCATATGATAAGCTATCATTAATAACAACATTTTTAGTGATACAGTCAATGAATGGATCATACGTGATTTTATTCAACATGGATATGTGGAAATACCGAATTGAATTGCTGCTCACTTTATGGTGACTCAACTCATAAGTTACAATTACCAATTCTCTTTGATATTCTATAAGGGCTAATATATCGGGGGGACTCTAAGTTTCCCCTTATACCAAAAACCTAACAAACTTTTAGATATACCCAAAATCAATCCACTCAAAACTCCAACGGGCCTTCTCCTAACATAGTATAGGACTTTAGATGACTCTTTTGTTTTCAATCATCTTTCTTGAATCAGCTTCACCTTTCGGATGGCTTTAGTGAACTAGTTTCTAGTTCCTATTATGACTTACATAAACTTTGAACAACCCCAATACGAGATCTCAATTCTTCTCCATAAACGAGCATTTCATATGGAAGGCCATCTAAAAGCTCGATTGCATAGTTGGTTTTTTAAGAAAACTCAATGAGAGGTAGGTGATCATCCCAATTTCCCTTACAATACAATCACACAAGCCCTCAATATATGTTTAAGGTATGGATAGTATGCTCTGCTTACCAAACGTCTGAGGATGAAAAGCCGTGCTTAAGTTCACCTCACAAACTCAAAACCTTCTTGAAAGACCTTCCAGAATTAAGCAGTAAATGTGAACTATATCTTAAATAATAGAAATGAGCGGATAACTCCACAAAGTGTCTTACCCACCTTCTTGAAAATGTACCAAAAATTAGCATAAGTTTCCTTGACATTATAGAGTTAGTCTTTACCGGAAAAAAGTGATGATTTTGACATTCTAGTCGACTAATTACCCAAAATACGAGAGTAATATGTCCTGCGAGCCTTTGAACCCTGTGATGAAGTCCAGTTTAATCATTCTGCCAATCCATTTCAGGAGTTATGGGAAGTTATATATTTTAGAAAAACCCTTTTCTAGACTTTGGTGCGGCTACTTCAACTTCTGATAAATTGGGCACTTGGCAACAAATTCGGCAATGCCCCTTATTCAGACGTTCCCTCCCCAAGACGTCTTTCCAAATCACATATACACCAAATCGCCATCCTATTCACAAGCTGATACTCTTTGCTTATGAAAACGTATCCTTCAAGTGAGCAAAATGGGGTCTTGATCTTACTTGTTTCACTTATGAAACCAAATGATGATTCAGCATACATTGGTCACCACCTTCCTCCCTCAGTGGAATCACTAATGTATGAAACCCTAAGTTAACAAAGTATAGGACATCATATTTTGCTGTTCTCTTTATCTCTTTATATGTGAGGAAACTACCATAGACCAACAACTTGTCTTAAGTATCAAGCAACAACCCCATTAGCCTACAATGGGGGTAGAAGGACGCGAGTGGCAGGATATGGGAAAAAGGTGATAAAGAAGGGCTTAATAAATGTTGAATCAATTCTAACCATCTTCTTTGTTTGAGATTACCAGATCCTTCTGTAGAGTGGACAAGAACAGACTGGTACGGCGTGGACTTATGAATCCACGGTGAGAAATATGGTCAAGAATGATGAAAAGAGGACAGGACAAACCAGCATCATGTTAATGAGTGATTGCAGCTTATTTCAAAGCGAGAAAAACTATGGCAACCCAAACTCTAAGTTCATGGTGCGATAATTCTTATCATGAACTTCAAGTGTGTTGGATGGGGGTGCATAAGCTATAACTTTTTCATTCTGAATTAGAAACATAGCCAAACCAATCCTTGATTACATCGCAAACCGTCCAGCCACAAAACCTTGGAGTACGTTCCGTAAAAGGTCCCACTCGGGTCGTAGGTCTAAACCCTGCTAATTCAATTCTTAAAACTTTTCTCAAAACTCTTCAGCTATTGGAAATATTTACTGTTCTTTTGAGTCAACTTCAGTTCAAAACGAGACACAACAAATATATGAAAAACCCCTCACAGTAAACTCTTTTAAGTTATACATCCAATCCACAAAAAAATTCCTGATTATCATTTGGAGCGTGGTTCTAGGCTAAATCTCGAAGTTTTCTTCTATGTTTGGGTATGTCACTCTATTCCATCACCAGAACACCCAGAAACAGAAACATATGGCCCAAAGAATGCTAACACACTTAAGCCAAAACTCACATTTGGAGAACTTCTAAATAAAACTTTTATCTTTCAAAGTACTGAAGGCCTATTATGAGGGGCACTAGCCTGATCTTATTTATTTCTTCAATAGATTAGTCTATGGGGTCATCAATGAGACCGGTAACAAACCCCAACCTCCCCCTAAATAGGGTGAGGACTGTTCATAATGTCTGTGAACGCTTCTGATGCATTGGTTTTAACCCAAAATTACATAAACAAAAAAAACTTATAATGCCCATATTGGTTCTACACGTTTCTTTGGAATCTTCACATTTCCCTAATTTCCCAAAATATGGTAAGAAATTGAAGATCCAAATTTTTAAAAAATAGGTTTGACACCCAAAAGTTATTCGAAAATATAATTAACCTGGGAGATGATACTTATCTTGACGGTAACCCTTATTCAATTAGACAATGGTAGTATATACCAAAAAACAAATTTAAGGGAAAACCATATTTTTTCTTACAAACAAGCTCAAAAGCGCCCCAATGTGAGACACTTGTAGAATGAAACTTTATATAAAGAGCTGTTCAGTGTCTTCAACTCATTTAACTCTCATTGGTGCCATTCTATATGGAGAATAGATATAGAAGAAGGGTATCCGGAATGAGTATATGCGAAGTAATTGTTTCTCTCTCCAAGGACGGACTCTCGCTAGATCATCAGGGAAAAAAAATAATTGGCGGAAAAATGTTTACGATATAAAAACTAACTGAAGGGAAGATACTCAGCACTTAGTCCATTTAAAACTTGACCTATGTGATAGATTACATTCTTTCGAAACTAACTTTCTCGCCAAAAGAGTGCAAAAATGTGAATGAACCCTAGGCAATACTGAAGTAGTACTACTTAACTCCTATCACTGGCTCATTAGGAATCTATAAATGACAAACTCTAAGTCTTCCAATCTATTGACGATATAAAGGGCATATTAAATTTAGTCCAATCTAAAATGACATCAAAATCTACTAATACTAAACTCCATTAGGTTCAGCCAATTGGAAATTATTATGATTGAAAGAAAATAGAGAAATAGGACAATTTTCCACGATAGACTCTTGTTGCACTAAATTACTCTCCCAATAGGGTGTGAATGAAAAAAAACACAGAAAGGATCACCAGTGTTTCATAGAACAAATTTCAAACTTTTTTGCAACATAAGGAGTTGCAAAAAAGACAAATTGATCTAGGTCTATTAAAGCATTAAACATCAAGGTAAAGACATTGATCATACCACTGAAAACATCTAGTCGAGTTCTCTTGCTCCTGTGGGGCTAGTGATTGCATAGAGGCGGTTTAACTCCGCCAGTAAGTACAGAAGTGATTACCTCTAGGTGCATCTGGTCTAGTGGAGAAATGCATGTCAAGATTAGCCACGTTGCTTAGATTTACACGGACCTAACATGTTCTTAGGGCCACCCACTACTTTCATGAATTTACCTTTCTTAACCCACACTTAAACAAAATGTAGGGCATCACCTAGCAAACAAATTCAATCCCAAGTACTCATTATGTCACCTTATGAGACTGCTGAGTCTAGTTATGAAGTTCATTGCAATATTCTTTGTTTATGCATCTTCACCCTTGTTTCAGGGTGAAGGAGAACTAACAAATAAAAAGATGAAGGCTTATTCGTTTTGATGGCACTTGTGGGCCGATTTGATGTATCCACCATTTCTACTACCTCGACTCAATTTCCAGTCTTAGTTTATTGTTCTTCACTCTTCGCCTGTCCTCAACTTTCTTCTTCAATGTTGCATATAAACTATCAATCACGGATATGTCATGTAATGATCAGCATTGAGCTCTAACACCCATCCCCACCTTTTACTGGATGCATGACCAACGACATCGAAACAAACTAATTCTTCTCCTCGTGTCCGAAATTGTTCAAGAAGCATAGCGGGGACACAGGCTGGAATAAACTTCACCCCATATTCAGGTTACCACTCAAGGAATCCTGTTTAGTGTAAGGAACTCTCGTACTTTAGCTTCTTTAGTTCTCCGGAGGGAAACACCCCAGGAAAGATGTCTTCACAGCAAAACAAAATCGGATGTGGTCGATCCTTTTCTTCCTCTTTCCATTGATTTGTCGAACCATTTCATAGCCACATTTGTCAGTGGTTGTATCTAACTCGATATTTCAACCATCACCCAAATTGCATACATCCCAAAAAACATTATTTCAACTCTTCACAAAAGTTGTGTGGATACTCAAAATAGTTGCTCAGCGGTTGAAAATCGAATGGAAAATTGGGAGGATTCATTCTCAGACCTCTGAATCCTTGATGGTAGCATCTTCGTATCGAAGCTCCTCTGATGCAAAACTTGGTTAGTCACCGCTCAGCTTAATATTCGGATTAGCCCCGAAACTCAGATGGGTGCTTCTCTTGAGGTGCCCGCTTTGGTGCACAGGTACCTGTGTCTCCGCTAAATCCTCTTATCAGCACGGACCTCTTGCTACTTTTTGTAGAGGCGTGGTATCTAAAACCCGCGCAAAGCAAAAAAAAATTAAGATAGACCCGGGACTTTTAGATATATAAAACTCGTGGTTAACGCACGAAAAGGAATATGCAAAAGAGTGCAGAGAAAATTTCTAACAATATTGAAGCCTTCTATCATAGATGTGGCATGCTTCACCCCGACCGATGATGAAATCTACAGGCACCAGAACCACGGCTTATAGGACTCCTAGGACTCTTGAGTATTGATGTACTTGTGCTTATAATACCAAGTTTTTTCACAACCGAACATACACAATAACGTGAACCTATTATCCACTATCATTATTGCCTTACAAGTGAATCCTTGGCCTTGCTAAAACTTAACTTCGCGGAAGACTTAAACTTAAAAAAGCGAAATAAAATATTCTCAAAAGAAAGAATTACTTTGGTTTTCCTCAACAAATAGTTTGACACAAAATAGTACTTAAGTTCATGGTACAAGTATTGGTAATAAAAATTAGACTCAACTAAAACTAAAACCTGACGACTATCTATGGTATGAAGACTCAAAATACTAGGATTAATGTTAAGAAAACCCAAACAACACTCTATAAAGACAACTAATAGGAATCAATATAAATTAAAAGAGTCCTTCAGAATGGAAAAAGAGGCTCACACTTAATCTGGAGTGCTCAAAACGTATCAATGAGGCGCTAGATGAGATCATAGTACTTGCCGTTTGCCATCATAAGATTGATCCAGGACAACTCGGAATTCAGTACACTAAATGTACGAGTATGTGATCTGTCAATGCTAACTAACTTTAAGTAGTGATGTTACTAAAGTATTTGAATCAACTAGAACCATTGGTAACATCACTTAGGAACTAGTCAAGGAAGGACTAGCAATGAATATGGTCACTGGCATACTTGGTTCTTTGGGAGCCGGCGGGTGAAACCACCCAAACCAAACATCAGAGGAACGATCGGAGGAAAGGAAGAGGAAATGTTGGCGGCCGCTTCTAGCTGGAGCTCCCAAAGGCCCTACGGACAGGAGACTTTTAGTGGGTCTATGGGTCTGCGCGCCACGCCCCAAGGGGTCCTCACGGATAGGGTGTTTCGACTTTTATTATCCGTATCATCTCTAAAACCTCTAAACCTAATGATTCTATCCTCAAAACACTTAGGATCACTAATACCCTTAATACCCAATATCTTCGACTAAAAAAAAAACTGAAAAACATGACTTAACGTCAACTTAGGGAATGCAACCACTCACCCACCCAGAAGGATTATCCACATAACTATTCTTCACAGAACCTCACTTTTATCATTCAATCTACTCAAAAATCATGAATTAAATAAGTTGGATGTTGTGGTTAATTACCCTGCCCTGCACTAAATGATATCACACACTGGAATTAGGGATCACCTTGCGAAATTTGCACTCCCAATCCTTGGTGTCTTGGTAAGGACCGTGATCCTTTCACCTTTCATTCTTCTCTTTCTCTTTACCAAGACCGAAGTGTAAATAACTTGGTCTAATATAAATGTACACCACACTATTGCTGTTTCCCAAAATAATCCCTTGTAAAACGAAAATGGATATAAATGGGTGCCTTTCCTTCATCAAATATTCCCAGTCTTCGATAGGCATATCTCTCTCATATGATATTACAAATGTGGCAAACTCAGAAACGGTCTTGAAATATCTCTGAGGGCTTTCCAACAATTTAAATAACTTATCCTGTAACTAATGTTGAGCTAGGAGTTACGGTTGTTGAAAATGACCAAAAACTCACTTCTTAATTTTTAGAAAAAAATTCTAGATTTTTCCTTTCACCCAAAAGTGTGATTATTTTAGTTCCGGATTTCTTATTCCTACCTATTTCAGTTACGAGATGCTATAATTCAAGAAGTTCTATATATTAATCACTGATATTCATCCACAAAAATCAGGTCATCACCATTTACAATAGTAATTGTACAAGAATGGACTCAATTACTCACCTAATATTAGTATTCAAACTAATTCAAAGTTTAGGGTTAAAGAGCAGAGGAATCGATAATTTGGGTCTTAGAAATTGGTCCAAAAAAAACCTTACCCCAATACACTTAAATTACTTCAAATTTCAGTCACGAGCAATCATAAATTATTCAATTCATTGATCAAATGGTCATGCTCGTGGAACGTTTGAGGTAGTGACCTCCCTCTTGGGGAGCTTTGCTCTTTTGCCTTGGAGTGCCCCTCAATGTTGGTACTCTCCTAAGCCCTTAAGAACCTATTAAAACCCTCCTTAGGTACATATATCTTTGTAATTTATGTTTGGTCAGATTTTGCATCTCATTTTAAAACCCTTCAGTAGCAGTAGCACAACATAGATAGGTTATTAGTTCACTGGACGTCATGGTTCATTTTAATTTTCCATTATGAACTTATTTCTCAACAATGTTAGTTACCTTATATAGGACCCCAAAAAACCTCTTTGTAATCCTTTTTTTAAGTATTTAATTCATATAGGGTTTCTAGCTAATCCAATGGATTTACGAGGTGTACAGGAATCAGATTCTTTTTTGCAAATTTTGGCAGTCCATGTTTCTCTGATTAGTTTTAGCATAGTTAAAGTTTGTTATTTTAAAAATTTTTGTTTATAATTTCTGGCGACAGGGAATTTAGTTGTGGGTGCAACAAGTTTTCCACAACATAACAAAAATCAGTTTGCCTCATACAATTGCAAAAAAACCATTCCTTATCTCTCACTTGATTTCTCAACTCATTCTGATTCGACAATTTTGGAATTGAGTGAGTCATATATTAGCCTACATCAAAATCTCCCATTATATGAGAAATTCTAGAGTTAGGTTTCCTTCACCTTTAACGATTTTCAAATATAATAATTAATTTGCATCTATTTAAATCCCCCCTTTTCCAAGGTTCCTTCATCTAGTGTTCCCTATTCCTTCCAAGTAATTTTGTCTTTAAGATTCTGATTCGCTATATCTAGGTTAGACAAACTCATGATGTTTCAACTGTCTTGAGACACCTATTTTGTTTATCAATAATGTTTTGTCAATCCATTGACGTCCATTGACCTTAATTTTTTTTTTCTGCAAAGACTTTGGGAAAAATATGATCCCACCCATATCCACATGTTCATCTTGAAAGCATCAACTAACCAGTCATTAATTTACAATTTATTTTTGAAAATAGATACAGTTTTCCTTTAAGATCAGTTTTCTATATTGATGTCTTAATCTTTCCTATAGCCGTGAAACTGTTATTTCATTATTTCTTTATCATCCCCAATTCCTTCTTTATTGACCAACCCCAAGGATGATGAACCATTGCACATTCTTGCACTTTTCTTCTAATTCCTTTTGCTTTTTTCTATGATTTCTTTCCTCTTATTTACAGTACCATTTGCAGGAATTCTTAACATGATGATCAATATACCACACTTGTACTAGCCACCTTGAGATTATCATTTAAAACCACTCTCTTGATTGGTGTTTCCTTCTTTTCACATTCCTTTACCTTTTCCTGCCCCCCGACTACTTCTTAACTCCTTTTGAGGTATGTTCTTTTATCCTTATCACACTCAATATCTTCGTGCGCTGGCGACTTGCAAGGACCGAATGTTTTTTCCACTAAGCACTCCTTTTTCGTTCATTCATCAATGTTTATCTATACGTTATAAGATTTCCACAAGTCATCAAGTGTCAGATGGAGATCTCTACTTTCTCCTATGGCAAAGTCACTTTTACACCTCCATTATGAGTTCGGAAGGGATTATTAGAAACTTGTCAAACCTGTTCTTAATAGTGAGTAATTTTCTCAATGGTGACGACTTCATGGATCAACTTAGTGAGTTTAGGTAATCATTTCTAATAGAGGGCTAACCTTATTTAATTTTGAATGTTTCATATTTAGTGAATAAGCATAAGCTCTTGAATTTACTTACTGACTATTTCTTTCGTGATCACCTAACCACTGCATCCCATATCTTGTTTTGTAGTAAGTACAGGATTGAAAATTTTTTTGTACTCGTATGGTCCAAGACCACAAACAATAATTTTGTGGTCTAAGAATTTTCCGGAGGGCGGATAGATTCAATCTTTAGTGAAGTCCAAATTCTAAGTCGGTCCCATTGCGTTGCTTTATCACCAACCAAATTTGAGGGACCCAGTGAACATCAGGGGTCTTGCCAGTTGATTGTCCTTTGTTATGACCACATAGGTGGTTGCAAAAATACATCTCACATTTTTTACTTAGGTTGTTATCCCCTGTAAAGATAACTTCTCGATACCCCCCCCAATTATTTATTCAATATGACCTAGATTATTTACAGTTATATACTTTACTTATGTGAATTAAGCCTAAGTCTGCATAAAATATTAGCAAAAGATAATGTAATAGTCCAACATAAGATTTTTGACGATATTTTATGTGGAAACACCAGGCTCCTAACAGGTTGTAAAAAAATTGGACTATTCCTCAACAGATTTACCCCCCCAACATTCACTAATAAAAATGACTAGCCTCAGTCAAGAAAGACGATAACAAGAGTTTATCTAACCCAAGATAACTACTTAAATCTCAATTCAAACCACCAGGTATTAAGCCCATGTCTTCAAGCGCCCTTTCCGCCGTCAACTTCAAGACAAGATCTAAAAACCGAGTTTATAAAATCACTGCCCCTAGCAAACTATAAAAATTAATATTAAGAAGGAAAATTCTAGATATGAATTTTTTCTTTGATCAACAACACTTCAGAAATCAACATCCTTTAATGTTTTGCTTGTTAAGTGTGTAAGGAGGAATAGACGCCTATTCTTTATTTATAGTTTGCTTCTTGAAGTTTCTAATCCTTCCGTGACTCTCTTTTGTTCCATAAATTCTATCGTAATTTTAGGAAGTTCTTCTTCAATGAAATCCTTTATAATATTAGAAATCTTCTTGACACACACGCTTTCTCATGAGATTACTTGCCAACGGGTGTTCTATGGGCCATTTCTACATTTATCAAAACCAATGCTTATCCCAAAACTCTGTTTCTTAGTCTCAATATATTTCTTACACAAAAAACTTTCGTTGCTCCTCGCACCACACATTCATCAAGGACAATACTGCCGCCATTGCCATGAGAAACCCCCATGTCTCTGATGTCCGATCAATACTTTAAAGATACTATCAGGATCTTGAACCATGATAATGTGACATAGAGATTGTTACAGGTCTCATATCTTACACGGAAGATATTTTAAGCGGAAGTGGAAGCGTCAGGTGTAAAATTGATTTCTCCCCCCTCTGGCCCTCAACTTTATGGCTAACCAAACCCTCAGTGATGAAATGCTTGTAGAGAATATGTGATAACCTAAAGGGTGGAGGTTAGGACCCTTTTATAGAGGTGGTTATGACTTAATCTGGTCTAAGTCATCGAATAACCATGTATGGCTAAATATTTAATTTATTAAAATTATTTATGGTATTATTGGGTTACAAACGTTAAACTTTGGGTCCATAGTAAGAAAATAATTAATAATTAATTTTTAATTCGCCCACTTGGCCCTATTATAACCATATAACACTAATGATTTCTAAACATAGTTTGCGCGTATAATTAAATCTATTCCACACAACACACACGTACATCATAACATAAAATAATACAACAAAACTACTAATGCGAGTTATGATGTTGTACATAATTTTTTAAGTTGCATACTTTCTTCCATATACTACTACCCTTGCAAACTTATAATACTCCGGTTCATAATCATAACAAAACATATTAACATTATGGTCCACAATTAATGTCTAATAGAGCCTTATATGTTATTTCTCAAAAAAACATAATTTGTACAGAAGTATGGAGAAACAATAATTCATTCATGTATATCAGAAAAAACATATTGAGATTGAATGTAAAAAAATCTAAATGTAGAAAATCCATAAGTACAACCAATACCTATTATTGAACCTATTTTCAAATGCGTCTTTGGTTGTGTAATCCCTTTGTTAACGGCTCTAGAATGATGAGATCCCCCTAATATTATCACGTGAAATTATTTGTTTTTGGAAACTCTTGATTAACCAATAAAGTATTTTAGTTTCATATTTGACCCTTTGAATTACTTATCCTTTTGGAGAAGAATTACACTGCAGTCATTATCACAATAATTTCTCAACGGCTTGGTACATGGTGGTTGACAAAACCCCCCCACAGTACCGGTGAAATGGATGTTCCGAAACGATAATGCATTACATTATGTATTCATAATCAAATTCAAGATTACTTTGATATATCCTAGGCATTTCGCTCCGCCAAACTAAATCGGTGTTTGTTGTGACAGTTGACCCTATATCCACTTCCAACCATAGAAGATGAAGGAACTGCTTCCTTGTTTTTTGTTCTACATCATACGGGCACTTCCATTAGAGAAATTTGTCCTATTTTGTTAAACCCCACCGCTAGGCAATATTAAAGACGCGCACACCCACCCCCGGTTTTAGTTAAACTCTC
This sequence comes from Solanum habrochaites, assembly GCA_027704765.1. Taxonomy (NCBI): domain Eukaryota; kingdom Viridiplantae; phylum Streptophyta; class Magnoliopsida; order Solanales; family Solanaceae; genus Solanum; species Solanum habrochaites. The sequence goes on along the minus strand of JAKWJA010001827.1, from coordinate 2,062 downwards.
AAGAAACTATTCATATAGCCTTTAAAGATAGTTTCAGTTAATACTTTAAGCTAATCGGGTAATTTCTATCCTATCACATACGGATTGTCTCACTCATCATCTATCATTTTGTAATGTCATAAAGAAAAAAGGAATTTGTCTATGAATATGTCTAATCATTACCACCCAATTAAAAACGCTCACATCACCATAAGGACTACAAAATATAACACTTACTCCAACAACCAATCCCTTTTGTATAGGCAACCCGATTAACAATAATTTCTTAGTCACAAGATGTTATTGTATCAGTAAACTTTATATTACCATGCGTGTTGGGCTTGGTTGGAGTCAAATAATTGACTTTCTTTTAGCTACACATCATTTTATTTTTCCTTTTTTACAATTTTCAAAACCTGAGATGGTCCATAAAACACATCATCCTCGAGGTCTCAATTAGGAAAGTAGTTTTAAAAAACATTCACTTTATGTTAACTCTAAATCATAATAAGGTGTCAAAGCATGTTAATAAAACAATTATTATGAGGTTTTTCAGTGATACCGATGAAAGGTTCTCTCTTTATCAATGCCTTTTTAGTGGTATCCCTTGGTAACACGTTTTGCAGCTTATATCGTCAATATTACGATTGGATGCGTTTAGTCTTGAATACCCATCTCACACCTGATTTTCTTATAACTTTCTGGTTAATTGGCTCAGATCCCTGAATTTATGTATCCATGGATTTTTAACTCTTAATTAAGTGGGATAATGGATCAACTCAGTGTTTTCATGTCTTGAGAAAGTTAGAAAATGACATTCGAAATCGCATCTTATTAATTCCAATAAACATTCGGACCCTTTGCAAATAAACTCACCATAATCTCCTGAAATGATTTGATTTTGTTCTCATTGAGATTTTCTTAATGACATGTTTCTTGGTCATGTGCATCTGATTCTTGTGAAATTAGTTCCTTGTTGACGTGGTACACCTAAATGTGTTCAACATTGTTAAAAAGTTCTATAACATGAGAACACAAAACACTGGTTATGATATGGGAAATCACGTTACATTGAGAAAATATTTTGACTACTTATGTCACAATACTCAAATGCTTTGTTCATTCAACCGTCCACTAACTATACCCTTCTCAATAACTTTTGCCATTACCGATTCAATAATTCAGTGACTATTATTTGGATTTAGTAGAACCTATTACCTTTAGGTTTATTTGAATTCCACCCATCACCTAAAGTTACCCATTTCCCAGACTTTGTCATGGTGATTATAGACCCTAGCCCTTCCGCTTCCACATCGCCACAACTGCAGAGAGTTGTCATAAACTAGAACTCCTTCTGACCATAGTTTCACAATGGTTCTTGGAGCTGCCTACTAGGAATATGTTTTATAACTCCCACCCCCAATGGTCCTTGAAGAGCATACATCCACAATGATTTGGGGATGAGGAATTATTCATCATACTCCTAAATATATCCATAAGTGTTTTATCACGCCTTTCTTGCAAACACTATTTGTTTGAGGTCGTTGCTTGCATAGTATATTATAAACATATTCATGCTCTTTAGGAATTTTTATTAAATGGACCTGCAATAATCATGATTTGTTAGAGTATTCATTCAAACTCTTCTTAGCTAAATCATTTTCAATTTCTTATCTAATTTTTGTTCAACCTTTCTTACGTCCACTGGTAGAGCGTTCCATTGTGATGAGATTTATCATTCAAATGAATAGATCTCTATAACATGAAAAACATAGATAAAGGTTTATAATTAATTTTCTCCACCAAAACCCTATCCCCGAACAACAAAGGGCTCGCATATATGAATATGTACTAATTCAAGAAGTTGGTGGCCTTTCTTAGTATGCTGTTTGCCTTTTCATTAATTTCACACTCCAAAACATTATATTGCACACTAATTAATTCAGATTCGACAAAGGAATTATCATTTCTGCTAATTTTTTAATCTGTCTTTTGAATGTGACCCAAAATGTTTATACCATAAAAAAAGAAGAACTTTCATTTAGTGAAACGTCCCCCCCCGGCCAATTGGGCTTTCTATAAA
>JAKWJA010001826.1:0-57445 GCA_027704765.1 Solanum habrochaites | reverse complement strand
CTACTGGCCGTCGATTACCATTCGTAGGTGGGACTGCCTTTTTAAGACCCCCAAAATGAGTTAGGGTGTATAGATCCTAAAATCTTCGTATTAATGTTCTAAGTTCCTAATATGAATTATTTTATTGTTTATAGGCAGTGTGTAAGTTTTGAGGTGATTTGGAAGTCAAACGTCAAGGGACGACCAAGACGTTCGATGACTAGTCACCTATGTGCCTCACGTGTCTATGCATGATCATATTTCTATTTCATGAGATTATGAAGACTTTAAATGATTTATATTTATGTTTAAGTATAGTATATGGAGTTTTGTGATGTTGGAAGGTCAAACATCCAAGACTTTCAAAAGTTAGCCCTTAAGACGCTTAACGTGTGTCTTGATGGGGCCTAGCCTTTTTGGATGTGTTACTTTTTTTTTGAGTGAAACTTATGTGGAAGGTATACTACTTGTAAAGGTTTGTATTTATGTTGGGAACATGCAGGTACGACGTCTAAAGAGCCCTGCAAAAGGCCCCACAAGAAGGACCCAAGGCTGGTCGAGACACTGCCTTAGAAGTGTCAATCGACGAACCAAAAAATGACCAATTGGTTGACAAATGGACCTTTGATTATGTTTGTTTATGGATAATTAGACTCTGCAGGCATCAACCAAAAAATAGGACAAGTTCCAATAGACGGAAGCCAAAGGATGGCCAGTCAATTGACTAACGGCCAGTCGATGGTAATCCGTCGATGGTGGCCGTGGCCTGCATCACCGTCATGCGAATGTTTTATTTAAGGGGTGAATGGAAAATTAACCCCACATCCAAAACTTACTAGAATATATTACTTTACCTATATTTGAGTGTATATAAGTGATAAAACACGAGAACACCCCATTCCCAATCTCTTCTCACGAAATTGAACGTTTCACTCCAAAAATCTTCTCCCTATAAACCTCCATTGTTGGTAGAGCTCAAGAACAGCTTGGAGCATGGATTCCTATGGTTTATTCACCAAATTTTAGATATATTCTTGTATATAAAGGTATGGTGATCCTTTATCTCTAGTTATCGTTCAATCTAGAGAATTAATCTCCAAATTTGCCAGTATCCTGGTCCGCGCCCCCGGATGTGGAGGGCATTGGTCAAGACTTATGCATGGGAGACTGATCTTCCATGTACCAGCCTATGACCCAAACCACGTACCAGAAGGACGGTACGTTGGTTTTGACACGGCCCGTCGATGGCCAGGAATAGGTGAAACTTGCAACCTGTGCAACTTCACTGTTAAATACAAGGGTGAATTGGTATATTCAACCTACGTACAAATAAGAGTTTGGGAGGTTTCCTAATGGTATTCTAGGTATTTTGAGTAGTTTTATAAATCCTAATTACCTATATGAATTCATTATTCTAAAATCAAAACCCAAATTTTCTATGAAATTCTCTAGAACTCCATTAAAACCAAACAATAAGAAGATCATCTTGGGATTGAATATTTTCTTTGTGATTCTTCATAAACTTCGTGGTTTAGCTTCATTAAGGTATGATTTTTTATCATCATTGAAACTCTCTTCATCAAGGATCCAAAAATTCAAAGTGATTTCTAAAGTTTTCTAAAGATGAACTTGTCCAATTAAAAACATAATCTCTTAAAATTGCCTATATTGGATGTTATGATCTTGTCTTAATGCTTATGAATTCTAGTGTAGTGTTTTATAGGATATTAATTGATGTAATAATTGTATTGAATAAATTTATAGTCTGTCTTATATAGATAAATATATATTCAATTCATTTAGATTCATTGAGTATTATGATTTTTTTAATTGAATCGATGATCATGGCCATGGGTAAGGGCCTTTTTGTATAGTAATGAATGATTTAGTTATGGATTGAAGTTGTGATAATGGATTGGTTGTAATCGGCCTTAATTCTCTTTATAATATGTAAATTATGTCCATAATTATGTTGTGATTTGTATGGTCCACTTATGGTTGCGGAACAATGTGTTATAACTGTGAATGATTTGGCCTTGTCGGCTTACTTTACATATTATGATAATCATGGCCTTGTCGACAACTAATTGATATATTATGATGGTTATATAGTTGATTTATATGAAGTATGATCATGTCTATCTATTTGTGATTAAGGTGAAATTATGTGTTCTCCTTTTGATGTTGTTAGGTGATCACGTTATACTATGACTTTGTCCTATGGGTGATCTTAGAGAAGTGCGTGATTCTTCTTCCTAATGGGGTTACTGGATGATGATGGTTTATTGGTGATTGTTAGTATAAAATAGGCTGACCTAAAGATGATGTTTGTTATGATTATTGGTTCTAGAATGATTATTATAGTTTTAAGAATGTTGAGGGTCGTGTTTGGGTAGACTTTTGTCCCCTTTACATATACATTATAATGAAAGGTGACTAGCTTGACTTAAAAGGCTAAAATCACTCTTAGTCTTGTTTGTACGAATGATATGTTGAAGGTTTCTAAGAAGTTCCTTTATGTGGAACCTTCAACCTAGTTGTAAGGTTATGGTATCCTTAAAGTCCAAAGTCGCAATTATATCCTTCTTTTATGAATGGTGGACTTAAGGTTGTTTTTCTAGAACGGCATGAAATCATCCTTGGGAAAATCATTAAGCTATCTTCTTAACCATAGAAAGGCATCCCTAGGGGACCTTTTTGGTAGGGTTAATGTGATTGGGTTATGAACTATACATGAAACCTCTTCATGTGATATTTATGTGAATTACTCTATGAGAACAAAGGCTAGCACCGAGGAATATAGGAAGGGAAGTATATCTAGTTAAGGATGAGGCCACAGTTCAAAAAACCCTTCATATTCGTTAACAATGTGCCTACATGGGATGTGTCCAAGTTCTACCATTTGCAAGTAGAACAGACTCCATCGGAGTAGGTTACAACTCCGAATTCCATGCTTAGCTAGTATGTTCCATGTAACTTATTTCCTATTCTCATTATATGGTATAACTACTAGTGTTGGAGAAGTTTTATGAAGTTTAGGTGGTGGTATGGGACGCTATCTAGATATTGAAAAATAGTCTTTGAAGATGTTAGTGAGTAAGTCCCTTCATCATCTCCAAGATCATTACTTGAATGTACTTATATGTGATGAATGTCTCTTAAATGAACTAATGAAGGTAATCACGTAAGTTAGGAAGCATGTTAAATGAATATGTACTTACCTAGAGTAGTTAAGGGTTGTCTAGTTAAGGTGTGAAAGGGGCGTATGAATGGTCACTTCATGTCTTACCTAGAAGAATCACTTTAGATAGGAAAGTTTGTTGATTAAGTCAATTAATATTAACTTAGGAATTCTTAAGGATTATTTTTGTAATCTTTGAGAGGGTGGATAGGACTTCTCTTCTTGAATTACTTAAGTAAGTCTTTTGATAACCTTTGTGAGGTTAATGTCATATTATATATGATAATATATGAAGTAAGAATGATCTTACTATAGATAGTCTAAAGGATCTCATGTTGTGTGTTTGGTGTATTTTAAGTGTATTTATCTAATTATAGGTAGTCATAACGATCATTTAGGTGTGCTTAGAGACGGTGTATGGGCAGTCTCTCTTTGTCTCACTTAAGTGAGTCTTAGGATAACTTTTAGTGAGAAGGTTGCATATTTAAAAGGGTTCACTGTGAAGTTGAAGAACTTCACTGTAATACTAAATTAATTCACTGTAACAGTGACATAGTTCACTTTAATATCCTTAAATTATGACAAAATGATTAAGTATTGTCTTGTGTATCTGAGGTTTGTACTATTGTTATTATGCATACACTATGATGTTTTAATCAAAAAGAGCATATTTCTATTGAATGCCCATTATCATGATTTTTATGCATTACATACGCCATAGTTAGTACATGTGTTTGTACTAATTCCATACATTTATTTATCTCTAAAGTGATTCATAGGTGAAGGTGCTATTGCGAGCAAAGCTTGGATTATAGGATCTTTCAAGCAAGTTTGAAGTATGTCCTCGTTTGACTCGAGGGAATAAATGTTTTTTGATTTCTTATTTCGAAGCATTGTAATTGACTTAGTAGTAATATATTTCTATTGTATGGGTCATGTCCCAAGTATTCTTGTGTCAAGGATTTGATGATATGAGACTTAGAATTTCGTATGGTTTTGGTATGAAAGTGATTTTTAAATTCGAATATTGTGAAAATTTTTAATTCTACACTACTTTTCATATATGTATATGCAATGAAATATACAAAAGGGCTTGTAAAAGATCTCTGACAAGTCAAGTACGTCATGTCACAACCTAAGAGTGCCGTATCTTCTAGGGTATAGGTGCGGGTCGTGACACGATATTTATACAGGGTCTTTTGGAAATATATTATCTTATCGAGATTGCCACAAGCCGGGATTAGAGGAAAATATTATTTTAGAGAGATTATTAATTTATTGAGTATTAATTTATGAAGGTTAGACTGTAATAGATATTAGCCATACACTATCCGCGCGTTGAAAGAAAATAAAATATGAGCAACTATAATATTATATTTTTTGTAATGTTATTAATTAAAGATGAATTCTCATTATTTCTTTTAATTTTATTTTTCTCTTTATCTCCTGGGAAGTAGTACTACTATAAAAAAAATTGATGCACTACAAATGAGAATATGAAGAAGTTAAATTAACAGTCTAGCATATGGACGACTTGCTCAAAGCAATATAAAATATCAGATCTATTTACAGAATGAGAAGCTTAAAAGACTAAAATCATACTACAATATCTCGGTATTAAATATTCTTTTAGTTGAAAAATGAATATGCACAAGGACACCACAATTAGAGAATTGAATCAATATATATAGTATATATATATATATATATATAATATAGATATATATAGATATATATATATAAGATCCTTGCTAGAGATAAATAAAATTAGTATATCATATGTACACAAACTATTAGTATAATTACTAGTTTCTTGAAAAGATGTGCTTTAATGAAGGCTTTCTGCAAGTTTATGTGGTTTTCATATTTGAATGTCTTTTTCAATCCAATAAATAATAAATTATTTAGAAAAAAATGAGTCAGTAATATAATTAGAGATTTTCATTATTTTGAATAAAATTAACAAAAGAATTTTTAAATAAAAGATATACCATATATAAATAATAACAAAAATTTATCTATTTACATATACTCATACACATAAATTATGAAGCATATATATAATTTGTGAAATACAACATCATTCACCAAAGTTGAAACATACAAGTTATAAAGAAAGAACATTTAAATAAATTCTTATTACGCAAATATAATATATCAATGAATTACTTGAAAGCAAAAAAAAGGTAAATAATATTATGGTATTACATGCGTTAAAACTAAGAACAAAAAGTAGTATTTATAGGTTGATGTATTTTTCAAACGGAAATAAAAATAATTTCAAAAGTTACTAAACAGAGTGAATTACAATTAATGGTAGTTAAAAGTTAAGAAAATGACGTATATTGATTTGAAAAGTTATTGATTAAAAAATGTAATTAATAAATGTTTTAATTTTTTTTCTAATACATCATATAATAAATGGAAGATAATTTAATAAATGTCAAAAATTGAGGAATAAAAAATATAAATTCTATTTTTGGATTTAGTAGCATGCCACATCACCCCTCTACATTTAGCTTTATTATATAAAGATTTTATGAGGTATAAAAGAAATTTTTATTGATAAAAAAATAGATTTTTAGATTACGATTTTTTTATATTTACAACGTATAATAGTTTCCTTATCCTGGCGATTCTTAAATACTACATCAAAAGTTTTAGAAGATATTAAATTATAATTGCATTAAAGATATACAATTAATTTGCATAGCTCGAAACTTCAAAAGAGATATAAGTCCCCACAATATATGTTCAAATGCTACAAAAGTATTCAAATGTGATACCCACAGTCTTTTGTGTTAAAATTTTAAATAACCATCTGAAAAATCGTTATATAATTTGATTTTTAAAATCTTTAATAAAAACATTTCGAATGAAGCCACCGCCTCTTTGATATGAGATCTTTATATAAACTATTAAATATGACTTATTGTTTAACTTAAAAAATACTTTTGAGTTATCTATTAAGAACATTGGAACCCTAACGCCACCACTAAAATCTTTAATTATCCTGTTTTTAAAGTTCAACAGTTTTTATGTACTCTCGATAAACTGAGTCAAATCAGAACATGAGCTCCATTTATCTTATCCGACGGCAATGAAGGTACTTCCGAATAATTCTTAACAAATTTATATGTTCCTACTTTTCTTTCTTTCAAAACCCCATTGTTGATTCTAAAACTTATATTCTCTTTTCATTATTATATTTTAGGGTGGATCGTCTTCTGAAAAAGTTTCAAACCAAAAAGGTGAGTGCATTATGAATGAAATCACTTGAAAAACATAAATCACGAATGATGAATATTTGCTACTTTCCGACAAAACCTAGTTAGTATAATTCTTTCTAAGAGCAATATCAAGCCCATCTGCAGTTTGGTAAATTTCATTTTCTCCATCCTATTTCTATTTAAAAGTACCTCTTTTTGTTATTATGTATTCACAAATTATTATTTGTAGTGGTGATTCTCTTCCTTAACTAAAAGGATTGTCGTGATACAAAATCATTAGGATGCTTAATAAACTAGTGTTGAGTTTTTTTGGGATGGATATGAATTTTGTGGGACTATAGGTATTGGATGGAGAGTTTAACTTGTAAGGTTTACATCTCGTATTTCACATGTCTATGTTGAAGAGATATCATGGCGACGGTGACTATATACTTAAGTGAGCCTCAATAGTGCTAGACAAGATCTTCAATATGAGGAGGAACCAATTGATATTCTTGATCATGATGTTCGTTAATCGAGGACCAAGTAGATTAAGTCCATGATGGTTCAATAAAAATATCATACAGTTAAGGAAGCTACTAGGTAGACCGTGAAGGACATGCCAGACAAGTATCCCTTATTGTTCGTCGAATCATGTACTACCTTGTTTGCTTTTACCCTACCTTCCTAAGTTGATAACTGAGGGATTTGTGATGGGTAAATTTATCTATTGCAACGACTGGGTTTCGTCATTATAGAAATACAAACGAGGAAAATCGTGGTCGAAAAAACATTTTCATAGTATTAAGATTTTCCCAATCTAGTTAAGATTAGTAATGTAGGTGTAGGGAAATCTTGTAGAAATCGTATGGAGTAAATATTAATTTGATTACATCATCAGTTAGCTAATTTGTTAAGGAACCCTTACAACTTTACGAAATCAAATTTTGATGAATAGATCACCGGGAATCGATCGTAGAGTTAAAGGTATTTTCTAATTTTAGCGGGTTAAGAGTATGTTGTGAAAGGGGGCAATTGAAAATCCCTTAGGAGATCACTCTCTCAGTTCATGCCACTGCAATGGGAGTATTGTCTCTACAACAACACCGCTATAGTGGAATGGGTGTCGCTATAGCGGACGCGGCAGAGATTGATTTATAGGATTTTTGGGATTTATTAAGACGGAGATCACTGGTTTAAAAAAGTGTCGCTGCGCTAGATTGGTGGAGCTGTAGCGATGCAGCTGAAGAGGGATGGGCGCCGCTTTAGCGAGATGACGGGTTTCTAATTCATAAATAAAACTCCTAATAGACCTAATTTGGCACTTATTGACTTTTAGATCTATGAAACAAACTTTGGGCGATTTGAACTCGTTTTCCACCAATCTTAAGTCTAAAGGTAAGGTTTTCACTTCTCATTTTTGTTTTTCAATCCGTAACACGTTTTAAAATGGGTCATAATTGATTAGGTGTAACAACCTATTTAGTCGGTACGAGTAGTAGAATTATGTTGAATAACTGCTGGTCGACGGCTCATGACTACGTACGTCATGGTCAACGACGGACCTGTCGCGGTTTTTCCGTTCCAAAACACTTCAACTCTTTAGATTTGGGTAGCTGAGATCGGACTCTCTGAACTTCATTGCAACTTACGGAACTGCAGCAGGCGACCTTCGTAGATACGACGGACCGTCACGAACACAAACCCCTTTACGATTTAACTCTCTGAACTTTGTGATGGACCCTGCAGGCGGACCGTCATAGACCGACTGGCCGTCCCAGGTTGCGTAAACCCAACTAGGTCGGATTTCTGTATAGTTTTAAAGCATAGACGGGGTGTTTGGACTATTCATGACACACTTTATGAAATTCGTGGGGTCAGTTTAGTTAGTTATTTAACTTGGGTTCAAACTAGGTCAACCTTGAAAATACGATGGGTTCCTTTTTACTCTTTGTTCTCCGTTACCCTCATTCTATGCATAATTCCGGGTCCGCGCCAACGCTTTGGCGAGTCCCCTCCCCAGCCCCTGGCAGCGCGGGCAGCCCGAGCGAGGAAAAGCAGGGAGAAGCTAAGAGAACATCAAATGGCATTGAGAGTGTAACTTGCTTGATCGCGCATTCTTCGGTTGGAGGTAGGATTATGGTGTATGCTATTTCTAGTAAACCTTAATCGCGGATTGATTGTTATTGTTATTTATTTAAAGATCTTCTATAGTCTTGATTTTGTGTTTGATATTGTGATTTTTGTAATTGTGGTGGGATTAGAATGCTGAGAATGTCGAATCTTCAAGCTTAAATCCTCTCTATTGAGAGACGCCTGCATATACAGAAGACTTGATGAAATGAAATAATGAGTTAAATATTGGATCAGAAGGTCACGTTCCGATACGGTATTAATAATGGATCGGAGTGTCACGTTCCGACATGGTATTAATACTGGGATCTGAGTGTCATGTTTCCACCACGTACCATTAGCGGGTGATCGGATGTGTCACATTCCGACACGATAAAAGACTGAAAAGTAATCTGAATTATTTAATATCTTCAATTCGAAAGAACCTATTCCCAATGCTATGTGTGTGGAGGCTTTAGTCCTCACAGGTGTGCGTGGGTGTTATTGCCATAGTTCTTGTACTTTTGAGTCTCACCTGTTAATATTGTGTTGATTGATATTATTATTCAGTATATCATTGCTTTCTATTTTGAATTGGCCAGCGATGATACCTACTCAGTACATGTTCCTGTACTAACCCCTACTTTTAGATTTATTTTCCTTCTTGTTTGTTTTGTGGAGTGCACAAGTTCAATCTGTTGTTTTTGTGGAGTTCAACAAGTGCACCATTGCCTTCGCTCGCTCGCCCTCAACTCTGCCAGTCTTCACGCAACGGGTCGTCAGATTTCGTGTGATCGAAGTTGTTCCTAGCTTCGGGCTTGTATTCCTCTTCTTCACTCGGATGGCTTTGATGATCGTACATGACATCTTTCTACTTATTTAGTTCATTTAAATAAGCTTAGACTTATAATTTGAGAGATAGATGTGTTTTTTGATGTGATTACTCTAGATTTGGGGATGATAGTTTATACTTGAGAAGCTTATTTAATTGATTTTGTTAATGAGTTTTTGATCTTCGCGCATTTTATTTACTATTACACATTTATATGCTGATAAACGTGGGGTTTAGCTTGTTTGGTTCGCTCCCTAGAAGATAAGTGTGGGTGCCACTCGCGGCGCGTTTTGGGTCGTACAAACTTGGTATCAGAGGCTTAGGTTCGTTGGTCTCATCACACAATACCGAGTTCTAGTAAGATGTCTTGAGGCCGGTCAGGGGGACGCCCTTACTTTTTTTTGAAAGGCTATAAGGACGTTCGGAAAACTCCATTCTTTCTTCTTTTACAGTGCTATTACTTTGGTCCAATTGGTATCTAGGTGATCCAATTGGTATCGCATCCGCACTCTATCTCGCAGATGGTCGAACTATAGCAAGCAACTTTGTCAACACCAGCACCCCGCGGCAGGACAGGGTGTCGGTCTGAGTCCAACTAAAAATTATGGGGACGTAGCTCGAGGAGGATACAGTGCAGGCCGTAGGGGGGGGGGGGTTTTAAGAGGGTCGCAAGGAGTGACGCCTCTAAGGGTAATGACGGAACACTGGTACAACTATTGATATGGCGGTGACGTCCTGCCCCACCTACTGATGAAGTAGTAAGAGGGGGTGAAGAAGGGAAAATTAGCAGATCAAGATAGGAACTACCACCCCCACCCTCCGCCTAAGATAGATTGAACAGATTCTACCTATCTTGGCGGGTTCTCTGATCAAGGCCAGACACCGCCGTCCAGTGTTTTCTGCACCACACCTCAAGGTTCTGGGGTACACGGCAACTAGCTGTGGCTCCCGCATGTTGGTGGGGGAAAAAAAAAAAAAATGCCTCATTGCAGTAGGCAGGTTTCCTCCCATCGATTGACTACAGGGTCTATTATGACGAGTAATCAGCATGACTTTTCCACTAAATCTTTAAAGTTTAAACCTCCAGTCTTCAAGGGTGCTGAATCTGAGGATGCCCTATGATTTTTCTCTGGTTTGATTTGTCATGGAGCTCTACAACATAAGATGGAATAGTAGAAACGATTCGGTGTTCTGAGTTTGTGGACCTATCAGTTTCATGGGGATGGCCAAAGGTGGTGCGGTCGTATGTTGAGTGTCCAACCAGCACAAAGTCACCACCTATGACTTGGGCATCATTTTCTAGCTTATGTTTGAGAAGTATTACTCCCGGACTTTGAGGGACAAGAGTAAGTGAGTTACTAAGCCTAGAGAAAGGCAGGATGTCTGTTGCTGCTTGTGAGGCCAATATTCTTGCACTATCCAGGTATGCCACTCAGCTTTGGCTAGTCCCACAAGAGCGTATTCTCGCTTCGTGAAAGATTGATGGTCAGATTTGCATATTGCCACCACAGCCTTACAGGTAGCTTGACTACAGGAGCAAAATCCTTTCAGGAAGTGGTTTATTTTGTGATAGAATTAGAGGGGGTGAAGCCAGACGACTCACCATGAAATTGCGACGACAGCTAAGAAGTTTCGTAAGGGAGGTGAGTTTAAGCGTGTTCTTACTCCAGAGGGAAGGAGTTCAGAGGGTTACCAAAACCGCCCTATCGTCTCCCTGCAGCTTTGAGCTGGGGGTCCAGTCGCACCCAGTTTACCTTTCTGAGTTTGGAGGTTAGCCCCGACTTCGCCCTTTACAAAGGACCTATGCTGACGCTAGGGAATTGTTATGGATATGGGGAGACTGGACATCTTAGGAGGTATTGTCCAAAACAGAGTTCAGACCCCCATAGTCACAAGGTAGAGGTGGTCATGGGAGAAGGGGCCTCCATTCTGGAGGACTGTGGTGGCCAGGTAATGGTGGTCACCAAATCAAATCGACATCGACCCGGGTGGCGGGCAAGATGGAACTGCTTGCATACCACTGATATGGCAATGGACAGGGCAGGATGATAGGGCCCATGGTATGCTTTCCTCCCCGTGAGGTCTGAAGGTCAGAGACAGCTGATGTTGTTATCACAGGTAATCTTTTGTCTGTGTGCGGGCGTTCCGTCTTAATTGATCTCCTTGATCCACATTTTCAATATGTATCGGTCCTCATTTGCTAACCGGTCTCGATTTCCATTGGCGATGTTGCTTTACATGCCTATTAGTGGTCTCTCTCCTGTGGTGAGTCTGTGATAGTTGAGAAGGTTATATATAGGTTCATTGGCCTTTGTGACTTTTGTAGGGAGCAATACTTATGTAATTGATGTTGTGTAATTCCTGGGTATGACTTGGCTTTCCTTCCCCAATTTTGCATCTTAGGATTGTAATGCTAAAACTGTGGGACTTGGGCCAAGCCTAGACAGATCCGGCTAGTGTGGAGCGGTGACTAAACATTTTCCACCCAGTCCGTATGGTATCCATTCTTTTCTTCGGGCAAAGAGGATGGTTACTAAGGGTTTTTTAGCCCTTCTTGGCAGCATTCATTGATGATACTTCCAAAGTACCTTTGATTGAGTCTGTTCGATAGTCTGTGGAGTTTTAGATGTGTTTCCTTGTGCAGACATTTCTAGTATGCCACCGGATAGGGATATTGATTTTTTTATTGATCTGGAGCCGGGTACTCGCCCCCATTTCCACCCCCCCCTTATAGATTGCTTCAGCTGAGTTAAGGGAGTTAAAGGCCCAACTCCTCAGATTTTGTTAGTAAAGGTTTTATAGACCAGTGCAATCCCCTTGGGGGCGCTCTGTTTTATTTGTGAAAAAGAAGGATGGACCTTCTATGTGCAAAGACTACAGTCTGGCTGAATAAGGTAAACTATTATAACAAGAATCCTATTCCTTCCGTTCCCGAATTGATGATTTGTTCGATCAGTTACAAGTGCTTGTGTCGTCTCTAAATAAGACCTGAGATCCGGTTAACCCAATTGAAAATACGAGCATCAATGTGCCAAGACTCGGTCTTTTTTGAACCAGGTATGGGCATTCGAATCTTAGTAAAGTCTTTTGGGGCTTACGAATTCTCCCACTGCTTTCATTCATGAGCGTGAAGACGGGGTTTTTTTTAAGCCATATCTGATCGCTTTGTTATCGTATTAATTGATGATATACTGATATATCAAGAGGCAGGAAAGGAACAGATGAACATTGAGAATTGGTATTGGATGTTTAGAGAGAAAAACTTTAATGCGCAATCAAATTCTCCAGTGGTGAGTTTTGGCTAGATCAGTTTCCTTCTTGGGCCTTAGTTTCTAAGGAGGGAGTTATTGTGTTATCCTTCTAAGATTGAAGCAGTAAGATTTGGGTAGACCTACTATTTTAGAGTAGGAGCTTTGTTGGCTAGCTAGCTAAAACTATCAGTCAATTTTGTCAATGGAATTTCCTTCTGTTGCTTCCCAATTGAACCAAAGTTACAAAGCCGAAATGTTCCATTTGTATTGTCGGACAAATTTGAGAAAGCTCCAGACCTCAAGACCTTGTTGACTCCTGCAACCAATTCGTTACTACTTGCTAGTGGCAGTAAGAATTTCTTGTGTATTGTTATGCAATCTATTCTGGTTTGGGGTGCAATTGCTAGGCAGGAGAAGAATTGTAATTGCTTATCTTCGAGGCAACAAAAGGTTGTCATGAGAACGAACTATCCGACCCATATTTGAGTTGGCTGCAGTAGTGTTTGCATTACAGCAATGGAGACGCTATCTATATGGGGTTAAGTGATATTTCTCTACGAGATCATCGTATTTTACAGTAGTTTGTTACTACTTCTGAAAGATTTGAATTTGAGAACAGAGGAGGTGGATGGAACTACTGAAGGACTATGATATATATCTTTTATCACCCGGAAAAGCTATGTTTGGCAATGCTGTAGTAGAAATGCGGAGCACTCGTAAGTCTTAGGCTCCATTGCAGGTTCTAGCCGCCCATTGGCTAAAGGTTCAGTCTCTGGCTAATGACTTTAGAGGTTGAAGTACTTGAGAAGGGTGGAATTTTGTCCGGTCGTGGGAGGCCAGATCTTCTTTTCTTGACAAGATTAAGGGGAACACAGTTTACTTATGAGAAACTGATCCGTATTCGAATATAATGGTATTGGCGAGAGGGCTAAAGAAGCAAGAATTATGAGAAGACATTTTGAAATTTAAGGGAAGGTTATGTGCCCCGCGTCGGTGAATGTGATTCACAACTATTCATACAGAGGCTCATGTTCAAGGGTATTCTATACATCCTGGTGCACCAAGATGTACGTGACCATAAAGCAACTTTTCTTCTGGTTGGGTAGGATGAAGCGTGCCTTGTTGATTTTGTTGGCCCAATGCCCTATTGTTAGCAGGTAAAGTATGAACACTCCAGATGCCCGGAGGAACACTTTAAAAATTCCCATTCCTGACTGTGAATGGATGGAAATTGCAATGGATTTGTAGTTGGTTCTTCCAGACTTGGGTATGAATGCTCCATTTGGGTAATTGTTGATAGGTAACTAAGTCCTGGTCAATCATTCCGGTCATAATGACTTAAAGGCAGAGTAAGTTAGCCAAACTCTATCTCTCAGAAATCATTCTGATTGCATGGAGGTTCCACTTTCCATCATATCAGATAGGGGTACACATTTTACTTTACGTTTTGGATAACATGTGTCATGCTGATTAGGTACTAGTTTGGATCTTAATTAGCCGCATTTCACCCCAGACCGCTGGTATGTCTGAGCCGAAGACGTTCCAGGTGTTTGGGGCTATGCTTTCGTGCATGTGTGATCGATTTTGGTGGTCATTGGGATACTCATTGTCCTTAGCAGAGTTTTCATACAA
Source organism: Solanum habrochaites (assembly GCA_027704765.1). NCBI lineage: Eukaryota > Viridiplantae > Streptophyta > Magnoliopsida > Solanales > Solanaceae > Solanum > Solanum habrochaites. The sequence goes on along the minus strand of JAKWJA010001826.1, from coordinate 43,249 downwards.
TAATGCTATCACTCAATATTTATATTGCACCCCATTTGAGGCACGGTTGGGAGGGATAGGATGGGGGATTTCTGGGGGCGAAAGATGTAGGGTCTCCCATGGGTGGGGGTTTGATGCATTTTAGGTGAGACCATGGGGTACCGATCTTTTGAGGGAATCGTTAGATAAAGTAAAATTCCATTCAGGAGAAGATTTCTAGCAGCTCAGAACAGGCATAAGAAGTATGCGATCGAAAGGTTAGGGCTGGATTTTTATGGAGTGGTAGCAAGTCTTGCTAATAAAGGTTTCGCCCATAAAAGGGGTGATGCGGTTTGAAAAGGCGAGGTAAGCTTACCAAAGGATATTGGTCCATTGAAGTTCTGAAGCTCTGGGGGGGTTTCTTATGACATTTTGGCATTGCCTCCAGGGACTCTCAACGAGTGCACCTGGTATTTCATTTGTCTATGCGGAAAAAAAACCATGGGATCAAAACTACATTATTCGTTGGGATTCAGTCCTTCCTGGATGAGAATTTGATCTTATGAATAGTGAGTTTGTTGCTATTTTAGAAGAGAAGCCGCAAGTTTGAGATCAAGGAGATTGGCATCCATCAAGGTTCAGTAAGATGCCAATTGAAGATTCCACTTGGGAGAATGAGGCGATATGCAAGAAAGATACATCCAACATCTTTTTAGCCAAAGTCAGGTAACGCTTTCTCTCCCCTTGTTTTCTAACTGTGATCGTGGGGAGGAACGATTGGTAATTTGGTATCTATTGTAAACACCGTTTAGTTGGTTCGAGCATTATAATTTTTTGAAAATGAACGGACTGTGTCGACGGATCAGAGACTGTACCGTCTGGTCACGACGGACCGTCGATGTTTTCGTTCCAAACACTTCAAACTCCTAAACTCTTGGTACTGAGATCGCTCTCTAAACTTCACGACGGAACGGCACCCAGACCGTCGTAGATACGGCAGATCGTCACAACCCCTTACTTGAATTTAAAACTCTCTGAACTTGTGACGGACCTGGCAGGATAGGCCGTCATAGACACGCACGGGCCCGTCACATGTTGGCGGTATCCCACTGGGTCGGATTTCTGCTAAAGTTTTTAAATGGGTGTTTTGGACTATTCATGACAAACTTTGTGAATATTGGGTAAAGGTTAAGTAAGTTATTTACTTGGGAGTTAAAAAGAGGTAACCGTGAAATAACTGTGGGGTTACTTTTATTCATCTTTTATAATTATTTATAGGAAATTAGGTAAGAGACAAAACTTTGGAGAGAAAAAATAAAAAGAATATGAATAGGAGGGAGACGAGCGGGAAAAGGGATATAGCGAAGAGGAAAGCAAAGGCATTGAAGAAGTAAGGTTGCTTGATCTCTATTCTTCGTTGGAGGTATGTTATGGTTTATGCTATTTCCATAGTAAACTCTTAATACGATTGATATATATTAAGTAGTATTGTACCGTTTCTCTTGCTTGATTTTGTGTTTGTATGTTGTATAGAGTAATTCTGTGGTGGATAGAATGATAAGACCGTCGAACTTCAGCCTTAAAGATCCTCTCTATTAAGATGACTCTTGATATAAACAAGACTGATGAAAAATGAAATAATGAGTATATTGGATCGAGTTCAGTCGGACATTGGAGGAATAATGGATCGGAGTGTCACGTTCTGACACGGAAGGATATTGATCGGAGTGGGCACGTTCCGCAGGCGGTAGTAATATTGGATCGAAGTGACACGTTTCGCACGTAGCATTAGGGAACGTAGTTTCCACACACGTTTCGACACGATAAGAATAAAGAAAAGTAATCTTGGGAATATATTTTCCTATACTCGATTTCGAAGAACCTATTTACCAAATGAGTATGGTGTGGGAGGCTTGAAGTCCTCATAGGTGTGCGTGGTGTTGTTGCCAACTAGTTCTGTACTTTTTTTATTTGTCACCTGTTTAACTAGTGTGGTTGATTTTATATATTATGCGTTAAAATATATTACGTTCTATTTTGACTTGGGTGGGGTCCGTATGATACCTACTCAGTACGTGTTCCTTGTACTCGACTCCCTACTTTTATTTCCCTTCTTGTGGTTTTGTGGAGTGCAGCAAGTGCACCATTGAATTCGACGTCGTCCTCGAAACCTTGAACATGTCTTTCACACGTCATATTTTCAGGGTGACTAATTGTTCCTCTGAGCTCGGGGCGGATTCCTCTTCTTCAGTCTTGATGTCTTTGTGTTCGGACATGGACCATCTTTTCTACTTCTTTATTCTTAAATGACTCTTTTAGACTAGTAATTTGAGGATAGATGTTCTTGATGTGATGACTTCCACTTCTACCAATTTGTAATGAGCAGTAATTATACTTTAGAACTTATTTAATTGATTTCGTTAATGAGTTTTGGATCTTCCGCATTTTATTTACTATTCAAAATTTATATGCTGATAAACGTGGGGTTTAGATTATTGGATTGCTCACCTAGTAAGATAAGTGTGGGTACCACTCGCGGCTCATTTTGGGTCGTGACATTAGGAAGGGCTTCTTGATATAATTTATGTTTAAACAACCCTAGTTTGGTTAGTTGGGGTCATGAGTTTGACCTAGGGTTTATGAATTTGTTACAATTCTTTAAAATTAGTGACTTTTTTTTTATTGTCGTGTATGGTTGATTGTTTGTAGAACAAGAATAAGGAATGAATTTGGAAAGAAAGTATCAGGTTTATTAGGTTTTCAAGCTAGTTTCGAGGTAGGTGAAGGTTGTTATTATATGATCGTGTGATATATACTTGTTGTTTCGTGATTCCTTATGCATGTATATGTGAGCATGCTTCAATATTGATCGTATAGGTTGAAATGAATCATGACATAAATGTGTGAGATTGATATATTATTGTGTTGTGTGATAAGGATAGGATTACCATGTTCCGATATGCTAACTTTTGTATCAGATTGTCACGTTACGACATGCTAACAGTTTGAGTTTGAGTTCAATGTGATTAAGCATGTTAAGTTCATTTATGACACCTTATGATAATATGAAATATGTTAACATATATGCATGATATTATAATGTTGCTTGACTTGTTATGTTACACTAGTAGAAAAGTTGTATGTCCTACCAGTACACGGTGGTTGTGTAATGAACCTGGGCTTCTTTTTTTTTTAGTATAGACATCTTCACGCGTTTGTTGACAGCCCTCGCTTAGGAGATCATTAATCGCTTTGCGCTCAAGGGTGAGCCATTTCGTTAGGGCTACCATGAAATTCTCCTTGTCTATATCCAATCTTTTAGGACTTAGACTTTCATTTTAAATAGTTCAATAGAATTCTTTGTTAGTCTTGATTGTCGCTTCTAGTTTTCGTACATTAACTTTCAGATTCTAGGTTTATCTTTCGCGTTGTTAGTTAGTCGTTAGATCTTGATTTAGTAATGGAACTTATCTAAGTTATTTAACTTGCTTTTGTAACTTAAATTTCATAGTTTTAGATTTCTTGTTTTGGGTGGATGGTAGTAACAGTTCTCCCACCGAGTAGTTAGTGTTGGTGCAAATTTTGATATTTTAGGTCGTGACAGTTTTATAATGCCTATATGTTACTATTTATTTATCCTTATCATTCAATAAATATACATAATAGTATATAGTGAATTTGTCAATAAAATCAATGAAGCATTTTTTCACACCACGATATGATGTTAACTTCATATCATAAATGTCAGTGTAAATCAATTCTAAGGGGTTAAAATCTTTTCAACAACAAACACTTGACATTTTGATTTGCTACACTAGATGTTAGGCAAAACTTCTCTATTAATCAGTTTTTCCAAGATTTTGTAATGGACATGTCTCAAATGTTTAAGTCACAAACAGTTTAATTCCAGGAAGTAAGAACAGACAGAAATATTGAATTTGAAAAGACCTTCCCTAAGGTAACTTTTTCTTACAAATATTTTGGTCTTTACTTTTCATAACTTTGTCAAATACACACATTGTTTCGAAATCAACATCTTGTCAGATGATATTTTCAGAAGGACCTTTCAATAATATTCAATTTGTTAAAGAAATTACCCATTACCACAGTCCTATAGGTCTAAAAAGGCAATATGATCCAAATGTTTGTTTACAACACAAACATAAAAGATCACTTTTCACCAATGTTCATGTCTATACAAATAAATTTATTCTAATAGACATATATATCTGTTGACTAAAAATCACAATATTTGAAGTGACACCTTTTTAACAAAGATTTTGAATGAGTAGTATAACTTTGTGATTTTATACTAGTCATATAATATAGACTAGTATAGAGAGACTCAACGACCATAATATCAAATATATTCCAAGAATTTTGTGGGTCTTACATATTACAAGAATATCATTATATTTCATACCGTGTTCTTTCAAATTTTAATTAGATAGTAAGTCTAATTTTAAGTTTATCACAAGTAAACCCCCCCTCCCTCCACATTTGAAATATGTTCTCAAATTTTTTTTTCAATTTTTTTCTTCATGTTTTATGAATGTATACCATCAAATACACATTAACAACATGAAACCCTTTTTTTTAGATTTAATCTATAGCAACACCCATTACAGGAAGAAAAATCACTAATTTTTAATCACTAGTAATTTTTTCTGTTTCTGTCACTATAAGACAAGCCACTTACTATTTATAATTCTAACAATAAAGTTTCAATATTTATACAACTTGTTTCTAGATTAACAACGAAATTTTCTATTCTTCTAATTGTTAACCGATTGAACCTCGAATTTTTATGATGTTTTTTAACTCTTGTAATCAGTTTCATATTCAGACAGAGCAGTGAACCAAAAAGGTTTAATCTCCAGAAACCTCAACTACAACATTGTTTCTAGCTAACGAAGAAGATTTTATCTGTTTTTTCAAATTCATTAACCTTAATTTTTCTGATGCATATTTTATACTCTTGAAGTCCGAATATTCATTCAAACACAATGTATAACAAATTGGTGAAGTTTCTATATTCCTAGAACCAATGCACAATTTGATTTGTTCCTGAAGTTCTTATATTCTTCTTATAAACAGAGTTAAAAAACTAGAAGATTTTATTCTCCAAAAGTAAGACATAATCAAATTTAACGTGAAGTGAAAAACTAAAAAAGTTTTTTTTCTCTCCTCTAAACATAATACATATTATTAATAATAAAGATACATTCTGAGATAATCACATAATATCAATCTATCCTAACATTTATGAAATAAATTCCATAACTTATAAAGGATAGAAAAATAATAACCAAGTGAAACAAAAATAGAACCTGGTTTTTCCTCTCATTGAATCATATTTTATTTGTCAGCAATGATTTCGTGCAAGTCACTCTTCTTGCAAAAAATTTCTTTCTTCCCAGCTTTATCATATTCCAATTTTCATTAGAAGACATTGGATTTCAGCGATAAACTACACTCATGTTCAAATATTATTAGGATACAACATATGTTCATAAAAGTGGTCATTTTAGCCTTTATGGATAAATAATTTCTCATTGAAAATAAAACAAAGGCAGTGCGATACTTGAATGCACATTGGAAGAAAATAACATTAATCTTGTTAATAAACCTAACAAATATTACCCATCCAAGAAAAACATACTACAGAAAATGAACTAGAACAGATTAAAATAGAGGTATTTCGTCTCAAATCTATTTTATCAGATGATAAAACAATTTTCTTCTTCGTTTTATTCTTTGATCAAATATAAAACAGAAAATAGAAGTAATTTCCTTACCACAAAAAGTACCATAAATATTAAATTTCATAATCTTGTTAACGCCTGTGTCAAGATTATCTAACAAGAAATATTAAAAGATGATAAGAAAAACAAAAGAACTATCCGAGTTCACAGAACCCACAGTGTGTCCTTAAGAAATTTAATCCCTTCAAGTATCCGAGGTTGCATATTAATTCCTTCCAAGATAAAACGAATTGACCAATGAAGAAGTAGCGGTAGCTAAAATTTTGATAATTTCAACGAACTCAAAATGACAGCAAAGAATCACACTCAAAGACATGATTGATTGATTTTATTTTGTAAGAAATGTATGCAAGAGAAGACAAGAAATTAACACAAAAAAAATGAGAGAAACTCTATCTATTTATAGCCAAAAAAGGATAAAACAACTCTATGGAAAAAAGACAACCTTCGAGAAAGGCCAAAACCCTTTGGAAAAGGCACAACCTTTCAAATGGTCACAACCCTTTAGAAAATACAAAAAATTTCACAATGATCACAGCCTTTCGGCAGAGTTACAACCTTTCATTTTATGTTCAAACATTCAAAACCCAACAACATATAGAGCATAGCTTACTAGGGATCCAAATAAATTGGGAAAGATTATCAATGGTCTACACAAATCCAATCTGATAGTGTCACATGAAGTTATAACTTATAAATGATTATACAAATTAATTCAACTGTTAGTTTTTTTAAGATTTGATTTTTAATTTGTTTCGTCGTTGGGATAATATTCTGAAAAGCACAATCGGTCATATTTTTAATTTTTGCCATTATTTTCCTTTTTTAATTAAAAAGTAGAAAACTAATCCCTGTTGCATATTTAATCACCCAATTATATTCTAAAAAATATATAATTAGTTACCCCTTCTTCACATCTCTCTTAAATTGCTATAATTGTTAACTTTATATTTTTTTATTTTATTAAATTAAATTTTCAATATTGACATGGATAAGCATCCTACTAGTTGAAGACAAGCAAAAACAAATCTCATGTGACGATATTTAAGTAATTAAATGACAATATCATTCAATGTCTAAAATATGATAAAAACATATAATCATAAATTCACATTGCACTATAGTAAGAGTGTCAATTTTTATCATAGGCATTTGATTAGGCATAATCACTCAGTTTTGGATGCAAATCTTTATTAAAATTTGATGTTTGAATTAGTTAATATAAAATGGAAATTGCATATTTGCATGTTTTTAAAAATAGAAATTTAATAATTAATTGCATTGAATATTAGCATTTAATATTTTACTATCTCAGCACATGTGTTGTACATGTGTTGCTTAATAATGTAATACATATTTTTATAAATAATATCAACATTATTAAACCACATAACTTTAAAAGCAGTATTGATAAAATGTGGCATACATCAGCATAAAACTGTTGGAATTCATAAAATTTTATTTTCTGGAATTGAAACTATTGGAATTGATAATGTTTTTCTCCTGAAAATTGCAATTCTACTGAAACTGATCAAGTTTTTAATCCATCATATAGGTTGTGGTCGTGTTTATAATAGCCGTCCACATCTCAGGAAACAATTTTTTAATCAATCATATTGGGTTTCAGTGTTTATAAGTCCTCCACATCTTTACAAACAATTTAGCCTGGAAATCTTCACCTCTCTAGAGAATTTTGAATTTTGAATGAATTTGATTTTTAGAGATGCTACTCGTGAGTTTAAACACAAGTCGAATCCCCTCTTTTAGATTGTTATCATCCGTAATTTTTTTTAATCCAGTATTAAATTTACATTTACTGGCTCCACCATAAAACAAGTTCCACTTCTTTCCACCACTAGTAAGGACTACAGGGGATAAGGAAGTTCTTTCTTTATTTTCTTGGGTATGTACCGTCAAACATTGAAACAAGATTAGCCAAATAAAAGTCAAGAATCCGTAAAAACTCAAAATGTACAGGTCAACCCGTATAGTTACATATATTTGAACCTAAACATTAAGCCTAGAACCAAGATCATTTAATTTTGAATGCACCACCCCGAAACCAACCCCCCCCCCCCCCGACACGTGGTATTTAGTAAAACTACAGAAAATGCTAGGTTGAACTAGAGCATAAAAATAAACTGAAATTTAGTAAAATGAATTCTCCTAAGTTATGGGTTTTAAGAGTCAAGTCCTGATAGAGGAGTGTCAAGGAAAAGAGGCAAGCCAAGGCCAAAATCCTAGGCTGCTCCAAACATGAAGCTACTGCCTCAAGGCTCCACAGCCACCACCATGGCTCGTAGTAAAAACAACTGTAAGTGGAAGGCTTTGTGGAGCTACAAATTTCCTCCATTGAAGCACAACAAAAGTTTCAAGGAATAGGTTCAAGATCCGAGATTTCATCTCAATTTCGTTGTAAATCTTGAAACAAGGTGTGGGAACTTTCATTCATGGGATTTCTTTCCCCATGAAGCCCTTACTTTACTATTTCGAAATACGGAATTTGTACAAAATTAGGGTTTTGATTCATACCTTGGGTTCTTCTAAAAAATTTTTTATTTATGTTGCTTATCCTATATTATAATGAAATTGACGTTTAATTAGAGTTTTTAGTGCTCAATTTCCCTTGAATCCATGTGTTTTCCATGCCCCCAACTTTACGAAAATTATGATGGTTTTCTTTATTAATTAGGAATATGTGGGAATAGTATGTATGTGGATTTAGTAGTTAATATTTTTTTATTCCATGCTTATAGTAGTTATTCTCAGTGTGAATTCAAGATATGATCTACGACCCTTGAAGGGTAAATTGTAAGTGTTGAATCTTGAATTATGATCTTGAAGGCAATGTATGAAGGTAAATCTATGTCCAAGATTCTTTTATATGAATTGTTTGAACCACTTGAAAGGTGGAGCTTCTTACTTTAATGTATTTATGTATTAAGTTATGTTCCGATTGAATGGTGAAGATCCAATGACTAAGGTGTTAGATATGGTATTGTTGAAAGACTAGTTTCTTGACAATTACACATGACTATGATCATATATAGTGATTCTAAGGTGAAAGGTAGTTCTCACCATGTTGAATCCATGAGATATGTATGAGTTGGGTTTAATGAAGGGTAATGTACTCCTTCACATATAAAATTCCAATTCACCTTAACCATGTAAAAATTAGAGGATAATGTTTAGCACCGAGCGGATATGGCAAATGAGGCAAAGACCTTCCCTTTAGTTTAAACCGTATCTTCTTAATATGCTCTAATGAGATGGAAACTTTCCCGCTAGTTCAATAGGCAGGGTTTTTAGAAGCAATCTTCCTATCCCATAGCTATGTACCCGCATAGGTGTTAGCTAGTGGATGAACAATACAACTATATATGTTTACTTCTACCTTAGGCAAGTAGGACTCCTTCTTTCGGTGTGGGGTCATATGACACTAGATTCCATGTAACTCACATGGTCTATGTAGTTTAAGACAATTCTACCCATATAATAAGATAATGAATATGACTTGAACCATAATTGTGATTTCATGATAAGTCTACTTTGTTGGAGTGGGGGTATGACACTTCACTTTTTACATTACACAAGTATTCTTTGAAGGAAATTATGGGTAGGTCAATGATGTTATGGTAATACATGAAGATATGATATACATTGATTAGTTTGTCTTTAAGCTATGACTCTCCTTATGGATATGTGATAAACATAGTTATTCTCTTATGTATGATTGTGGAATATGGTGGGATCAAAAGTTTATATGTTTAACTCAGCTGATTCTTAATGGATACTTAGTATAGTTGGTATTATGGGATGCAAACTATGTATTTCACAAGTATGCTTTTAGGGTTGCTAAGGTATTGTCCCCCCCCCCTTAAAACATTTTCACTGTTACGAGAGAAATTCATATGCAGAAGGCTATATTTGATGTATTATGTCTTTATGTGCATAAGTGGTTTTCCAACTTAATAAATGTGTTACTTTCACTAAAATGTCTTTTGTTTTAAACCATATTAAGTATTTTGTGCATGTTTTCATAGTTCTTTTGTACTAACCCCTTCTCTTCTAATTCTCCTATGATTGTAGGTTCGCGCCATTGAGGTGTTGTTAGTCCATTCTTGTAGAAAACTAGGGTTGTTACCTCCATGTTTTGGTTAGTCCTCAATTCTGAGTACGGGATGTTATTGATTTTAGTTCTAGCTTACTTTCCTTGTTAAGGACTCTATTGTTTTTCCTTATTATAAGACTTATTATTGATGCAAGGTTTGAGTCCTAACTTTCGTTGTCTTATGTTCAGATGGAGTATGGAGAAAAGTCTAGCTTTGTATTTTTCATATATGAAGAAAGTTGTAATTTATTGTAAAGGTCTTAATTTTCTGCATTATTCTTATATTTTATGTAATGATGATATGTTAAGGGCTTGTATGACACCTTTTCGGAGTCAAGTACATTGCATCGGGTAGATTGAATTTTAACATATTCAATACCATGGAAATGAGATTTCTACAGTTGAAAAAAGGAAAAAGAAGACCTTTTTATAAAATCAAATATCTCTTATTCATAAAAATTAAATTTTGACTAATAATGTTTTTAACGGGATAGGAAATCATTTCTCTATCCTATATCCGTTATTACTACTACATTCATATCCATGCTAAAAAACCCAAAATAGTTTATGAAGAGTCTAACAAAGACGATTTTGTATCGCTAGAAAACCTCTAGTAAAGGATCAGAATCTGCACTAAAAAGAATAATTTGTGAATCAATACTAACAAAAACAGGGAGTTTTATACATAAATAGGAGGGAGAAATGAGAGTTACCAAACTGTAGATGGGCTTGACAATGCTCTTATTAAGAATCATACCAACATAGGGATTATCAAAAAGTGGAAAACATTCACCATTACTGACTTCTGTTCTTCCAGTGCTTTCATTTATGATGAATTCACCTTTTTTGTTTGAAACATTTTCAGATGACGAATCACCCTAAAAAATACGCATGAACGGGAAGATAGTTTTAAATAAACAATGGCGGTTTTATAGCAAGCCAACTCATCGATCCATTAATTTTTAAGAATGATGGGGATGTACCTCCATTGTTAATTGATTAGATAAATGGAGCATCTGTTCTGGTTTGATTCGGTTTACCGAGAGTACATAAAACCTTTGAAGTTTCAAAAGGGGATAATTTGAGATTTTGTGGGTGGAAGTAGGGTTTCAATACATGTAAAAAAGTAACTCAAAAGTAATTTTTAAGTCAAATAATTGATCCTATTTACTTGTTTATATAATTTGATACTTCGTTTTAAAGAGGTGTCTGCATTTGAGATTGTTTTTACTTGAAGAATCACATAACAATTTTTGAAGACTCTTTTTGAATTTTAACATTTAACTTTATTTTATATATATATGTATACACACACACACATAGATTTTATGTGATATAAACGATTTTTCGATCGATTACAAAATAGATTTGTAAATAACAATTTTTTTATGTTTATAGTGTATGATATCTTTCTTTTATGGACGATTCTAAAATACTACTTCAAAAGTTTTAGGAGAATGCAGAAACCTCTTTTTAAAATTCCAAAACAGCCTTGAAAAATAGTATTGTGATTCTTTAAGTCAAAATAATTTCGAATGTAGAAACCTCTTTTTAAAAAGAAGTATCATATTATATGAACAAGTAAATAGGACTTATTGTTTAACTTAAAAAATACTTTTGAGTTATTTTTTAAAGCACTGAAACCCTTATCATAAATTATCCCTTTTTATAGTTCAAAGGTTTTTATGTAATTTCGTTAAACTGAATCAAACCAGAATAAGAGCTCTGTCTATCTGATCAATCGACAAAAGAGGTACATCCCAAGTATTCTTAACAATTTATATGTTTCTACTTTTATTTCTCTCAATCCTGATTGTTGATTATAGAACTTACCTGCTCTTTTCATTATTATTTCTTAGGGTGTTTCATTTTCTCAACAAGTTTCAAACCAAAAATGTTAATTCAACAAGAATGAAAGGAATGGAAGAACAAAAAACAGTGATGATGAATATTTTCCACTTTCTGATAAAACCTATGTTGGTATGATTCTTACTAAGAGTAGTGTCAAGCCCATCTACAGTTTGGCAACTCTCTTTTTCTCCCAAATATTTCTACATAAAACTCCTTCTTTTTGTTAGTATTAATTCACAAATTATTCTTTGTAGTGCTGATTCTCATCCTTTGCTAGAGGTTTTCTGGTGATACAAAATCTTCTTTATTATGATGCTTCACAAACTAGAAACTGTAGGTCTAACTATGATAAGGGAATAAATAATCTGACTGATATCTATGGAACCAGTTGGTGAAAGAAACTCACTATTGAAATCATACATACATGGTGATGAATTCCATGAAAAAATCTTTAGATTACATGGCTGGAACATATGGAATCTTATTGCGTTCTTTAACTAGGATTCTTGATTTTGTTATCTTCTCTTGCTTCTGATTTTCTACGTTTTGATTAATGATTTTGATTTAGTTATGTTTCTCAGGTTAAACTAACTAGCATCTCATGATTCGGGGTTTAAATGACGTAACTTATAGATTAAATGAACTAGGAAAAGACCAAAAAACCGCATAAATAATTGCTAATGGAGCAATTGACGACCTGGACTGACGGGCCACCGTTCAATTGACGGACCGTCGTTTGAGTCTTCTTGATTGGCCTTCACTAAAATGGGCATAACTTTTTACTCGAAGGTTGGATTTAAAAAAACTCAGCTGCCATTGAAAGATAATTAAATTTTCTATCATATCATTGATTATAGGACACCCAATTAATTTTGACGATTTGAAGTTAACCCAATAGCATTTCTCCCTAATTTACTTCTAACCTTCACCTACAGTCAGACCTACGGACAGTAGATTGAACGATAGTCCTTGCTGATTATCCGTACTTTATGTAAGAGGTTGGGTAAAAGTAGTCTTGATCCACGTACACAGACCAAGAACCGTAGTTTGACTTACGGACTATCAACTGTCCATGGGTTGAGACTTACTCAATTTTCAAAGCTGCGTATAGTGCTGAACCACGGACCCATAGTACGGGTCGTACATCAGACTACAGTCCATAGATGGTTAGAATTGATTGGACCTGCAATTTTTCTAATAAGCCGATTTATGGCCTATTTTGGATATGGGGTGTTATAGTTTAGGGGACCGCTACTCGTTTAGGGCAATGTGGCCAACTGTCAAAGGCTGCCAAAGAGGGGGTAACCGAGATGAGACCCTAGACCACCCGTGGTTGCGTGTATTGTTTGTTTGGGGGTCCATACAAGTCCCCCATCAATTTTTAAGTTTTTGGTCGACATAAAAAAATCATATTTCTTAGCACATAATTAATTATGTGTGTCATGACCTGTCAAATTAAAGGTCTTTACTGTTTCCAACCCCACCAAATTTTCCTCTTTTTGTGTTTGGAGTAAGATGTTATGTCTGATTTAGAGAAGCATTGTTGGGCAAGTAAAGTTTCATGGCAGTCTATACGGTTCGTGAAGTTTTACGGACTGTGAAGTCATAAATGGTCTGTGAAAACTCCCTTTTAAGGAACCTTGATAATTTTAAAAGTTGGGTCATTTTGGTCTTTCTCCTATATATTTGCTATTTAAACTAAGTCATTTTATGCCTGAACCACGATGTTTTACACCTAATTAAGGGCTTATAATGTGTTGATCAATCTTTTACTTTCATCAATACTTCAAGAAGTTAGAACAAGGTCCCAAAAAAATCTAGGGTTCAACGTTCTTCGAGTTCCATAGATTTTGCCAAAAAACACATTCTTCCAGGTATGTAAGGCTAACATAGTGTTAAACTTGTTCGTCTTCATTCCTTACATTTACTTTCGAATCTATAAAAGGGTAATATGGGATTCTATCCTTTGATTTTAGTTTTCTTGAGACTAGTTGATTTTGACTTCTTGAGTTTTTAATTCTTTTCGAAATTCTATTACGAATCATACAATTTCAATATGTTATGCATTGAGATTCTTGAGTTGGTTGACTCATGTCTATATTTAAGCATGAACTCTATGAAATGGGTACTCTTGAGATGATTATTTTCCTTGAATTATGAGTTCTTAAAATCTAAGTATCGAATTTTCGATATTGTTATTGAGATCCTTGAGTTGATTCGTTCATGTTTATACTATAGTACAAACCTTATTCTTGAGTATTCATTGAAATATTATTGAGAATGTGTTAAACAAAATATTATTGTTTAAATTGAATTTTGAGGAATATAAAGAGGAGTTTAAGAAAGAGTGTAAGATAACTAAGTACGTCCGAAAATTTTTTTTACATGAAGAAAATAGTAGACGCATTTTTAAAAAAAAGTTAAAATAGTTTTTAGAAAGATTAAGTACAAAGAAATAAATCTTAAAGGGGTTTTCTCTTAGTATTCTATCAACCAAGAGAAAGTATTTTTACTTTGAACAAAGAGAAACATTGTTTCATCCATGAGCAATAAGTTGCAAAGATATTTCATAGCAAATAACTCTTTTAAGAAGATAGATTGAGAAATTATTTATAACTAGAGAAAGAGAAATATTTTATACATTTGACAAATATTATATATTATACGGAGTAGTATTAAGCATCAATATGAGGGAAAATTCAAACAACTCAAAGCCCCCATAAACCATGCCTTGCCAACATTGGTACAAAATCATACCTTTTTAGATGAATCCTTAGTGCCTTCTGCAGAGCTTAGTGGATCCACTTATTTCAAATGTCCTATATTCCATATATGAAAGTTCTGCCAGCTTGGACAAGACGTTGTATTATCACGTAGCTCATAGTGATGGTTGTCGCCTAGAAAATCTCCCAATAGAGTTAAACCGTATTATTATATTTCACTTATTATGTTGACTTACATATATGATTAAGTTTTTTTGTTAATCTCAAAAAATTTCATTTCTTTAATTAATTACATTAGTTGAGTTTATGTATTATCTATTTTAGTTGTTTTGTACATTATTTCACTTCAATTATATTACATACTTGTACATTAAAATATTCATATGTCATTTGACCTGTATTATTTTATAAGCAGATACAAGTGTTCTGGAGGACTTCACATTTTCTTTTAATTTAGTTGTTTTAAGGAGTCATGGGTCTTGTCCTGAAACCTATCTTAAACATTAGAAACTTCATAGATACATAATGTTGAGGAGTCTTTCAAACTATTAAACTTATGTTATTAAGTATTTTACAGACAGAGGATTTGAATATTTACTTTGAGTTTAAAGTTTCAAAATTATATTTAAGTCTATTATTGCTTGAGTGAGTTTTTCGGAAAGTAGTCATCCAAACCAAATGTTTCCTTGGGGATTAAATATGGTTGTAAAGTATCAGCCACGTCAAGAATGTAGGCTCAGAGCGTGACAAAGATGCTATCTGATCAAAGAGTTAAAGTACCCTAGGTTGGACCTGAAGTCGTGTTAGTAGGATCTTACTTATATTTGTGAGGGCCCCACTTATATAAATGATATACTACACACATTAAAGAAAAGTTCCCTCTCTGTCATACTCTATATCATGCAATAGAATTATGTCATAAGAAACTTATTCAAACTCGCGTGTTTCTCAAATCCATTTAACTAGCTGTCATACTCAAAATAGTTCAAAAGAAAATGTAAGAGCCTTATGAGTTACTCTAAGAAAAGTCTTTTCGAAAGTAATAAGATTATAGAGGGGCTTATGAGAAACTTGTGAGTGAGATTATCTTGAGATTCGAAGGAGTGCACTTTTATTCATATGAATTGTGCCTACAAGGTAAAAGCTAGATGAACTCCCAACCTATTGATCTTAGGCTTATATATGCGCAAAATTACCAATTTATCCCATATAGATATCTATGTTTGAGAGAATTTTCGGTGTTAGAATAAAAATTTTGAGTCTTTTATGTCGCTTCTTCTAAAAAATAGCCAAAATGGGGCTCCTAGACAGAGAACGAAAAAGAAACGATGAAGTTGCGAGAAAAAGGGGTCAGGAAGCTAGAAAATACAGTACGAGGGAGCTCCTCCGCATCGTGGATCTAATAACGTATGCAGAAGAGGCATTCCACTTAATTGTGAAGTGCGTGATCGGAGCGAGTCACGGAGAGGTTTTAGCTGGGTGAAACTTTAGGAGAGGGAACAGGTCCGTGTCATAGACCTGGACACCATAAATTGGCCACGTGTTTTTTATTCTAGACTATAAATAGTTTAAGTGTGCTATTTTTTGGGGAATAGAGTTCCAAGATGACGGGAGAACAACATTTTAGATGATTTTTCTATATTTTCTAAGGTTTTCCCTCTTCTTTTTCATCATGGTAGTGTAAGAGTTAGTGTTTTAATTAATTTTGAAAACAATTATCATTTTGAAATAACAAACACATGAATTGTGAGTTGGAACCTTTCGATTTATTTTAGTTCTATGTTACAATATTTGAAAAGAAAGTTTTTTTTTTTAAAGATTCTACGTTATGGTTTTTGAAAGACCAAGTTTTTTGTTTCAATTCATGAACCTAATAAATTAATAATAAAAATCTTTTCTTGTGCAAAACTTTTTATCATTAAAATTAAGTTTCCTTTGGTTGAAAAAGAGAACCATCAAACAAAAAGTATTCCCTTTGAAAAAACACTTGCTGAGACATGTGATCAAAAAGGTGAAATCACCAATGCAAGCCTAGAAGTAGAAGGCAACATTCTTGAATGGACTTGTTTCGTGGCTTAGTGGATCCGAAGATAGCGTTGTATATTGTTATTTATTCTTACCGATTGCTCGTGGGAGAGACTCCAACTATCTTCAAGAAAAGAAACGCTATTTAGTGCCTCTAAGCCAAGCAGACGTTTTATTTGTATTCCTTGTAATTTGATCATTTTGTTCATTTTGTTCTAACAATTTGAAGTTAGTAGTTGTCCTATATGGCATCCAAATCAATAACGAAACA
The DNA here is from genome assembly GCA_027704765.1 of Solanum habrochaites. NCBI lineage: Eukaryota > Viridiplantae > Streptophyta > Magnoliopsida > Solanales > Solanaceae > Solanum > Solanum habrochaites. The sequence goes on along the minus strand of JAKWJA010001826.1, from coordinate 26,545 downwards.
ATGTTCCACTTTGCATAAGCCTAATTTTGACAATATTTGATGAAAAGACTTTTCCAGATGGGTGGAAAGATGAATTCGTTTGGTGGAAGACGATTAAAGTTAGCTATGTTCGTGAGAAACTTTCCTGAGGCTACTAGTTCTGATTGTAGAACGGACAAGGCTACTTTAAGTTAAGAACAAATTGTCCAATGGACAAAGATGGATGATAAACTTAGCAAGAAAGAATTATATTCTGGAGGATGTCCAATTAAAATTATGATCAAATTATATTAACTGTTTACATTTGCTAAGGAGATTTGGGATTTACTCTTAAAGCTATTCATTTAGCAGAAGGGCGAGTGCGTTCAAAGAAAGTTCTGTTTCAAATTATATGGGGTTCAAAATGGTTGATGACAAGTCAATCGCTGAACACGTACAAGCATTTCAACTTATAGCTAATAAATTTTTATATGAAATTGTCTTGATGAAAACTTTCATGTCGTGCGATGTCTCAAAATTCCTCATCTTGAAAGAGAAGAGTCCAGAAAGCAAACTCTTACACAAAAAGGAAGATTGAATCTTGAAAAACGATTGCAACATTGCAAATGTTTAACAAAGAACACGAATCGCGACAATAAACCTCTAGGGATCCCATTATGGAAAGCTAGTGTTGTTGAAGAAAAAGATCAAGAAGGAACCTTACCAAATACTAATTTTTGAAAGCAACGAAGAGTAAAAATTTCAGCGTACTAAGTCTAATTCTAAGTCAATGGAATGTCTCATTGTCCAAAATTGGTTTATGCACGTGATTGTAATAATCTTAAAGCTGAAAAAAAGAAGAAAGAAAAGGAAAATAATAATACAAAAAATGAACGGTGGCAATGGTCACAGAAGCATTGTGCGGGAGTCAAAGTGGATATGGTGGGGTGGAGAGACACTGGTGCATTGCGTCTATATAAGGTAATTGAATTCTTCACGACTAGGACTTAGTGGGGGCGATTAAAGTTTTCCATATGGAAACACATCCTCTGCTACTGTGTGGGAAAAAAAAAAGGGGGGGAAACTGTTGAACTAAATTCCACTTTCGGAAAGATGGTCACATGAAAGACGTATTGCTGTTACTGTTATTCGAAAGAACTTGGCACGGTGTCAGGTATTACACTTCTTTCGAAATATGGTTTTAAAAGATTTTGAGGCGATAAATTTATTTTGTCTAACAAGCGCATGTGTGTTGGAAAAGGTTATAATGCTACAAACGGCATGTTCAAACTCAATATACAAATGAAAAAATTTCTGCTTATATGTGAGTCTTTAATTATGGCATGAACGTTTGGCATCGTGAATTTCGATCCATTTCAATTATGATGAAAAATCGGATAATTAAAGACGTGAAAAGGATTGTGCTAAGTGTATACCGGGTAGTAAATGTTAAAAAACAAGGCAACCTTTTAAGTCTGTTGAAAGGTATCACACTTTTGGAAGTAATCCACCAATGATATTTGTTGCGATGATGTTTATCACGTCAGTGGAAAGGAATTTTAGTAACTTTCAGTTGATGGTTATCAAGGTTATACATATGGTCTGCCATTAAAAACAAAAGATGAGGCATGGGACTTTAAAACCATATAAAGTAGAAGTGAAAATAAAATGAGTTGAAGATTAATTCAATGAGAATGATAGAGGTGGAAGAATATTTTAAAATAAAATTTTATTGATTTTTGTGAAAAAATAAGGAATTAGAAACAATTGACTATTACATAAACCATAACAACATGGTTGTAGCAGAAAGGAAAAAATAGGAACACTCCATTGAAATGGTTAAATCTATAGCTTTAAGGATCTGGTTTTTTTTTTTTTATCGCTGAAACTTTATGGACTGAAGCCTATTTTTTGCATGTCTATTTTGAATCGAATTCATTCCAAGGGAAACATGATTTATCTCCTATGACTTTGGAAAGAATCGAAAAGCCAAATATAAACTTATTCTAAAGTATGGGGTTGTTTGGCTCATATTAGATTACCCGATCAACAATTGGGACTAAAGATGGGATATAGGGAGTAGATTGTGTGTTATTTATTGGTATTACAACAGTAAGGCTTATAGGATTTTGAATCTTGAGACTCAAGCCCCTCACACATTATTGAATGTGCATGCTACTTTTTTTAGCATATATTCCTATAGAAAAAAGTGTCTTTGAACAAAAATACATGTTCTTATTACATTAATCTTAAAAGAAAAATAGTGTGAAACCTTTGGAAGAAAGTCAAACCAAGACGTAGTGCAGATCAGCCAAACAAGAGACTTTGGACCCCAAATTTTCAAGTTATTTAGTTGAAAGGTATTCCTGAAAGTTATGTGAAGCAATGTCTTCACATGTGCTCCTTTACGGCGTGAAGCGATTGATGATGACTGCACTCCATTATGTCAAACAATACATGGATTTTACAAACCTCCCGCCTAGATGTAAAGGGTATCGGTTGTAGGTTTGTAGATGGATCGTTAGAAAGAAAAATTAACAATCTGATGCAACCTAGATAAAGTACAAAGCTCGTTTGGTCGCAAAAAGGTTTTACCAATTGAAAGATATTGATTTTTGATAACATTTGCACCTGTAGCTCGAAGACTTCTATTCGACTCTTAATGCTTTAGGCTTGCAATTCATAGTTTGGTAATACATCAGGGATGTGACGAACCTGCTTTCTGGAATGGAGATCGAGATGCGAGCGGTTTTACATGAAAAAACCAGAAGGATTGTCGTTTCTGGTCAAGAACACAAAGTGTGTAGGCTTCTTACATCTCTTTCTGATTAAAAAACAAGGCCTCCAAAACACATGGAATGAGAAATTTAGAAGAGTAATGATTTCAATGCTACCAATCAATGGTGGTGATATTTGTATATTTAGAAATTTCAAGAAAAATCTGAGGGTTTAGGTGTTATAACGTCTTATGTAGATGCGATGTTGATCTTTGGAACTGATATTGACGAGTCACGAAACAAAAAATTCAGTTCTCAATTTGAAATGAAAGATTCTTGGAGAAGATGCAGGTACTTCTGGGGTATCATACAAATTATAAGATCAGTGGAATGGCTTGACTCTTACTCAATTCAAGTTATATGGAAAGTCTAAAGAGGTTCGGCACTTGATGACAAACCTACTCCTACACATTGATCCAGCATCAACTACTGTGGAACTCTAGGATGTTCTCGACCAGCCTGGACAGATTCAAGATTGGTGGGAGTCTTCGGTTTGCCCGTCATTGTTACCAGGCCGGATGGTTACACAGTTAGGACTTTGAGCAAGATTACTAGTAATCCGGTAGTTTGAACATTGAATGCCTTAATTCGGTGTTAAGATACATGAAGGGTACAATTAATGTTGCCTGCAGTATTTACATTTCCCCTGTTTCTTGAAGGCTATAGTGATGCTACTTTGAATCTGATCCGAATGACTATTAAATTCGATTATGGCTTGGATTTCACTTGCTGGAGCAGGGATTCTCTTGGAATCAAAGAAGCAAAACATGTATTATCATTTCAACCCATGGAGTCAGATGATAGCTATGTCTTCTGCTGGAGAAGGACGTGATTGGTTTGCGAACCAATGTTGATAGAGGTTCCTTAGGGAGAGTAGAGTAAGCCAATACACCTTTAACTTCTATTTGTTTGATAAGCAAGCTTCTATATGTTCTGGGGCTTCAAGAGAATGCTATAATGGCACGTCGAGACAAGTTCTCTCTCAAACATAATCATGTCAGGAGATTATTTGAGGAAGGCGTGATATCGCTTCAATATGTGAAGTCCCAAATTAATTTAGCGGATCCCTTGTCTAAAGGGTTAGCAAAGCGTTAGTGTGGAAATTGTAATGGGATGGAATACAGCCCTGTTGTAAAATTAAAAAAACAAATTGTACTCTTATGGTATAACCCTACCTAAGATGTATCTTGGGTGCACAGGGAAGAAACCAAGTAAAGTTACAATATGAAAGCACAATGATAAAATTCTCATTTTGAAAAACAGAATAAGTAGATGTGCAATGATTGAGATTCGTTTCATTCATAAATTTTAAAACGATCTGGGTTTGAAGTTGTGTTGAAGTTAGTAAGAAAAAACTCTGATAATTTTTTTTTTTCAATATTCTATGAAGAGAAGGATGAGACTATGTTCTCTTAATAAGTCATAAATTGATTTCGATGGAGTGTGGTGTAGGAATAACTCTGATGATAGATTAACCGATCTTTGTGTAAGGAGGATGAGATTAATTTCTCTTAATGAAGTTCATGACTATTTTGTGGAGTACGCAAAAGTTACTCTGATGCAATTCACCGCACTAAGTGCGAAGTGGGGCACTTCAATAAGCGTTTACAGGAAATCTTAAAAGCACTGGCTAAAAGATTTAGGACACATGGTCGTAAAGTGTCAAAGGGATTTCTGATTTTCACGGGAAATAGAGGTATGACGTGGAGTATTTTTATAAATCATTCAATGACTGCACTTAGTTAAAGATTTTCACTAAGTAGTCAATGATCAGAAAAACCTTCACTAGCAAGATAGTTCAAGCTCCAAAAGACACCAGATTGAGACATGTGGTCTGAGGATTACTGTCTCAAAAATCTTTTTTGGATTTTTCCAAGATTAAATTCTTGAAAACAAGTGGGGGATTGTAAGAGTTAGGTTTCAAGTAGTTTTGAACAACTTCATCCATTTTTGAAATAACAAATACACGAATGGCGTTGTAACCGTCAGTATGTTGGAATTCTATGTTACCAAATATTTGTCAAGAAAGTTTTTTTTTTTAATTTTACGTTATAAGTTTTTGAAGACAGTTTTTTGTTTTCAATTCATGACACCTAATAAATGCAAATAATTAAATAATCTTTTCTTGCAAAAATTGTTCATCCTATAAATTAAGTTTCATTGGTGGAAAAAGAGAACAATTCCAAACAAAAAGTACTTCCCTTGAAAAAAAAAACTTGTGATACATTGATCAAAAGGTGAAAATCACCAATCAAGACTGAAAGAGCAACATTCTGAATGCTACTGTTTTGTGGCTTGGTGAAATCCCGAAGATAGATGTTGTTATTTATTCTTCCGATGCTAGTGGGGAGCGACCACTTCTTCAAGAAACCGATTAACGTGCTCTAGGCAAAGCAGTTTATTTGTATTCTTGTAATTATCATTTTGTTCATTTTGTTCTAAAGGTAGATCTGTTGAATGATAAACATTGTTTCTTGATATTTCTTCTTTGAGTAGCTAATGTCCCCTATAATAGGGTGGTAGCTACGATTGATGGTTTACTACAATTTATTTCTAGTATGAGAAGGGTTGTCTAATTATTTTTGATTGCATTCTTGTTTTAATATTTTAATGCTTGATCAACATTAGAATAAACTTGTTGTCCTCTCTTGAACTCGGAAGAGGAATGGAAGGATAGACCAAAGAATGTGAGAAGTGCGTTAATTGTAGGGTAAAATCTAGAATGTTATTTTTATAGGATAGTCTTATACTTATATACCACATCTGGTTGTTATACAACATGAATGCTAAATGCATCGTCATTGGTTCATACCTAATCTTCCTCAAAAATACAGTAGGTTGTCAGGGTTTCTAGGGCGATAGAGGAGGCAGAAGGATTGTAAAATTAACCTTGAGTGCACCATAAGAGGCAAGCGTCGCATACTTGAATAAGCAATTCGATAACAAAAATGGATCTATGTTACAACCCTTGGATACCTTTCCTAATTGTTAGATTGTCTGGTTTGAAATTGTTTGAGTAACGTAATTAAATTTTGATAGTGTCTAATTTGTAGTAGTAGTGATAAGTGAATTTCAAAAAGTATTCGCCACGTCAGTAAATATAGTTTTGATGTAAAAAAATTGTTTTGATATGATTGGAAGTCCTCTGGGTTCGATAATTCAGCTCGACAGAGTCGGTGTACTATATCAGTGAAGATGTACACTTGCATGTCTTTTTTTATGCAACATGTTTTTGGCGCCGCTGCCGGGGACTTTTAAATCGGCATATATCTTATTTTTAAGTGTCTAAATTATATCTACACGTGTTGACAACTTGATATTGGCTTCTCATTTCGCAGGTGGTGTTAGGTTTTCGCATGGGAAGATGACCAGTATTTGGTATAGCCTATATCTAAACAAGACAGATTTGTTCATTAATGGACAAAGGCGAAGAAGGCGCATCCATCTTGTTCTTCGTGTGGCAAGGGAACCAGAGACTCCAGTAGAAAGGATGGATCACGACCGACCGATACAAATGGTGGTAATGAAAATTGGCGTTAAAGGAATCCCACAAACTATCAATGGTATCTTAAGAATTCAGAAACCTTCACCTGGTGGAGGTTTGAATTTAAGCAGAACATGGGGTAACTACTACACACAAACAGCCAGTTCACTGGTCTATCTCATGTGGACCCACTAGTGCATATTTCGAATTTCCTAGAGATTAGTAACACATACACTCCAACCTGAGTAAACTTTAATTATGCAAGACTCAAATTATTTCCATTTTCTCTGCTGGGGGAAGCAAAAAGATGGTTGAACTCTGAGCCCGCAAATTCCATAACAACTTGGGATGATCTTGTACGAACGTGTTTGATAAGGGTTTTTCCATTCAAAAAAACAACCAAGCTGAGAAGCGACATATAGAGCTTCCAATAAAAAGGAGGGGAGAACTTGTACCAAGTTCAATATAGGTTTAAGTCTTTGTTGCAAAGTTGTCCACATCACAACCAAGCTAACGAAGTGTTAGTCCATATCTTCATTGAAGGGTTGGAACCAAACACAATATTTTAACTTGATTCGGGGTAGAGGACCATGTTTTTCGGAAGACATGATGAATTGTCTACATTGCATAGTAGAATTTCACAGGGTAATCCCGAGGTGAATGATGGATGAGCTAAACCGGTCGTATAGAAGACTACAAGAATGTTTGAAATGGATGCAATTACAACTTTGTCTGGACAGATTGCATCAATCCAGAATATGATTACTACCCATTTTAGCAACATGTCACTATGACGATGACAAGCTCAAGTTAATTTAGTACATCAACCACAACCTTGGTGTGAAGTATGTAGAGGTGGAGATCACACTGCAGAGGTATGTGAAAAAACCCGGGATCTATTTAATTTGTAGGTAATGCTCAGCGAGAAGGAAATTACAAAATCTATAGAAAAACCTACAACCCGAGTTGGCAAAACCACCCAATCTATTCATTTGGTGGCAATCAAAACCAACATCAAGGAAAGAACCGATAAAGACCACAAAGTTGTGGATAATTGTACCATCACCAAAGCCATGGAAATAAACAAAACCATGGTAATCAACAGGTTGACAAGAAGGGTGATATGAGTGTGGAGGACAATCTGAGACAAATTATAGCAGATCAAGTTAAATTGGCTGCAGAAGTTTGCAACAATCTATTGACAATTTAGAATTTAGAGAAGAAGTTTGGGCAGTTTGTTAGTACCCAAAACACCCGAAAACAATGGGGTTTGGCGAGAAATACTGATCCAAACCTGAAGAAGGAAAACATTGGGAGTACTCGGAGTGTTCGTCCATTGGAATAGTTGACGCCAAAGGCAAAAGTAATACTTGCATTAATAATAACACATTCTATTGTATATTAAGGTGTGTATTACTAATATCATGATATTTTGTGTATTGGTGATAAAAAAGATCGAATTCATGCATTAACATGGTTAAAGACTCAATTATGTACCCCTAAAAAATCTGTTACATACTTTCCATCATAATTGTGGAGAGTATTTTTTGAAAATTAATATTTTTATGTAATGGATACAGTTTAATACACCAAACCAAACAGTACATGATTAATGCAAGTATCACTAATGCATTCAATCTAAAATTATTTTTATACACCAAGCGACTCTTTAGACACTTGAAATTTGAACTCATTTGATTTAAAATGAATTCCGAATAAAAAAATAAATATCAACTGTAATTTTTTTTTTAAAAAAAGCTAAGTTTCAAAGTCAATTGATTAATAAAGATGGGACTATAAAATTTTCTTATTCTATACAGATATTATTTAATCGATAAATAAATATTTATTAATTTAAAGAATGTTTGAGATTTAATGAAGGTTAATTTTGATTATGTAAAAATCCTTGTATGTATCATATTTATTGGATTGTCCTATTGCGTAAACCAAAAATCATGGATGGCAAGTGTACTTTTGGGTGAATATATTAGTTGGTTTTGCAACAAAATGCATGGTATGCGAGTTTTTCTTATGATAGAAAATTGACCAACCCATAATAGAAATATTGAAGGACTACAAAATGTTGAATTGTTTTTCCTACCACCTAACATGACATCCGAAATTCAACCTTGTGATGCTGGGATAATAATAACTTTAATTACAATGTATTACTGTGATCAGGAGTTATGGTAGGGATATTGAAGGCCTAAGTGGGAAAATTGAATCCGAACAACGATTAGGACTTAGATGCTATCAATTTGCAATGCCTTGTTTGAAAACAAATATTCAGAAGCGCAAGGACAAATTGTTTTCGACACAGTAAAATTCTTTTGAGGACTGCAATCTCAGAGAATTTGAATGAATCCACTCGTGAAAACGTCATTTATGAACTTCAAGTCATGATTGATCTCGGTTATCAATATAAACTGGATATCAAAAACCGATTGGATTATCCAGGTGAAAGTGATACATGTTCAAAGGTCAAGAGCTTAGACCAAATAAAAAAATAATGTTGATGATGAACTTAAAGATGATACTATATCTTGGGAACAAGTATGCGTAAGGAAGCACTTATCGCATCTACAATTCTTCACAGTTTTATGGTGTAGTTCTAAAAGACAACACCCGAGTTCTTTGATGCAATAAGAAAAGTTAGAGATGAACATCAACTAGATGTAAATTTTAGGAAAAAACAGAACACAAAACAATTATATTTAACTAAATTTTCTTAAATGTATTTGTACTTTTGAACAATTATTAATTTATGATATTAATGGGACCATATATTTAAACAGGGTCTTCTGGAAATATATTATCTTATCAAAATTGGCCCTAACCGATACTAGAGGAAAATATTATGTGGGAGAGATTATTAATTTTTTTCAGTATCAATTTATGAAGGTTTTACTTGAATAGATATTACACTTCGCGCGGTTGAAAGAAATATAAAATATGAACCAATATTAAGATTATAATTTTGGTAATAGATATTATTAAACTATTTCTATTATTATTTTTCATTTGTGAACTTTCTTATATTTTATAAATATGTGTAACGTCAGGATTAATAGAATTATGTATTAAATATCAATGTATAGTTAACTAAATAAAAACAATTATAAAAAGGTAATAATGGCAAGCTTGAGATATCGTAGTTTGATCTAAAGTAGCAATAAACAACAAATTTCACAGTATGATTATTTCAATTACGTTTTTGTGAAAAAATAGATTAATAAAAAGGATATTCATGTCAAGTGATCATTTATTATAATACTTCAAACTTCTCCATAATAATGTTGTAATTTTCATCCCTTTTTTACACTATTTGATTTTTCTCGTTACTCCTGGAAGGAGTAATACATTACAAAGTTGATGCTCCACAAAATGAGAATTATAAAAAATTAAATTAAAATTCTACATATTACGTTCTTAATCAGAATCAATACAAAATATCAATAACTAATTTACATAATGTAAAGCTTAAAAGAATAAATTATACAAAATATTTTTGTTATTAAATATTATTTTAGTGCACAATGAGATGTGCCCAAGGACACAATAATTAGAGAATCGCAATACCCTAAAAGAAAGAATAAAAAAATAAAAAGTAACATTGATATCAGTATGCACATATAACTATTACAACAATTAAGTATTCATTGAAAAATGTGAGCATTAATTAAGCTTTACTGCAAAGTTATACAGAAATACAATGAAATAATAAATTATACAGAAAAAACCAAGTGTAATAAGATATTTTCATTTTTTTGAATCAAATGAAGAAAAGAATTTTTTAAATAACATATTAATCATATATAAATAATAACAAAAATTTATCTACTTACGTATACTCATACACTTAAATTAAGAAGCATATGAGAAATCTGTTAAATAAAACATCATTCACCAAATCTGAAACGAAGAAGTTATAAAGAAAGAACATTTAAATAAATTTTATCGTGAAAATATAATATATCAATAAATTACATAAAAGCAAAAAAAAAGTTAATAATATTACATCATATTAAAAAAATGAGACAAATGAAGAATAGATAAAAATGTAGATTGGTTGTTGGAATGCCTATGGTATTACATGCGTTAGAACTAAGAAAAAGAAGTAGTATTTATAGGTTGGTGTATTTTCCAAACGGAAATAAAAATAATTTCAAAGGTTTCTAAACAGAGTGAAACACAATTAGTGATAGTTTAGATTAAGTAAATGACGTAGATTGATTGAAGAGTTAATGATTAAAAAATATAATTAATCAACATTTTTAAAAAATTTAATAGATTATATAATAAATGGAATATAATTGAAAAAATGTCAAAAATTGAGGGAAAAAAGATAAATTCCATTTTTGGCTTTAGTAGGATGATACATTACCCCTCTACATTTAGCTTTATTATATATATAGGTTTTATGTGATATAAATGGGATTTCGATCGATTAAAAATAGATTTTCAGATCACGATTTTTTTTTTATATTTACAATGTATAATATTTTCCTTTCCTGACGATTCTTGAATACTACTTAAAAAGATTTTTTAGGAAATATTAAATTACTATTGCATTAAATATATACAATTAATTGGCATAGCTTAGAAATATTAAAAGTACATATAAACACCTCAATTATTTATGTTAAATGCTTCAAAACAAGGTGATCCCACATTTTTTGTGTAAAAGTTCAAAAACAATCTTGAAAAATCGTTATGTAATTTGATTTTGTAATTCTTTAAGTAAAAACAATCTCTAATGCAGCCACCTCTTTTTGAAACGAAGTATCATATCACATAAACTAGTAACTAGGACTTATTGTTTGACTTAAAAAATTACTTTTGAGTTATTTATTAAAAACACTGGAACCCTAATGCCACCCCTAAAATCATAAATTAAATTCTTTTGTTAGTTCAACGGTTTTTATGTAGTGTCTATTAACTGGATCAAATCAGAACAAGAGCTCCATTTATCTCACTAGTCGTCAATGGAGGTACATCCTAATCATTCTTAACAAATTTATATGTTTCTACTATCTCAAACCCCCGTCATTGATTATAAAACTTATCTTCTCTTTTGATTTTTAATATTTAGGGTTGATCATCTTCTGAACAAGTTTTAAACAAAAAAGGTGAATTCATCATGAATGAAAGCACTGGAAGAACAGAACTCAATAATGATGAATATTTGCAACTATGTGATTAACCCTATGTTGGTACTATTCTTATTAAGAACAATGTCAAGCCCATCTACAGTTTGGTAACTCTCATTTTCTCCCTCCTGTTTCTATATAAAACTCCCTCTTTTTGTTAGTATTTATTCACAAATTATTCTTTGTAGTGGTGATTTTCTTCCTTAACTAGAGGTTTTGTGGTGATACAAAATTATCTTTGTTAGGACGCTTCATAAACTAATGTTGGTTTTTTTGGGGGTGGATATGAATTTAGTGGGACTATGGTTATTGAATGAAGAGTTTAACCTGTCAGGCATACACATCGTATTTTACATGTCTATGATATTGTCACATCCGGGCTTAACCCCTAGACGTAACCGGCGTCGTCATCCTCTTTAAGGACTAAGACTAGCCTCTTAGTCTCATGTAATTACATTCATAGTTTGAAAGTGCAGAAGAATTATAAATTTTCCTTACATCTACTTGGGGGTTTACAGAGACCTCTACATACACATTATATAATCGTATCGAGTATACATAGACCCTTCGTATAGGAAGGTTACATAGTCTTCTACTTTTATTGCACATACATATATAAAATATAGAAGATAGTCTCAAAGATTGTCTCATCTCATACCATCTAAATGATCATAACAATTTGGGCATAGCCCTATATCAAATGTAACCAAGCTACATATAGGCTTATACATGTCGTACACTAATGAAAGTGGAATGAACATAAAAGTCTAAGAAAACTAAGAAACTTCCTAAGCAAGATATTGGAATCGCGCTCAAAAAGTGAGGACATACCCACTTGGATGATAGAGAATATCCAAGCCTTCTTCATGTCGTCTCAAATGAGCATTCAACGATCGAAGCCTAAAATATTTGGGAAACAGGAAGAAAATAGGGTTAGTACTCCACATGTACTAAGTATTAGATCATATGCACATATAAAAGCAAAACATGCTAAAAAAGGACATTTAGTCAAAACATGACATTTTACACTTTTAAAAGTCTAATGCTAAATCAAGCAAGTCACACCAATAAGTCAAATATGCTTACTAACTCAAACAAGTAATATGTATCCCAACTTACTTGAACCCATGATTTACTACAACCCTATCATTAGGGAATAACATCACAAGCATGAATAAGAGTTAATCATATTATAATTAGCAAGACATCTACTGACCAATCCATATAAAGTCAACAAGTTCAATGAGAAAGCAAATCCCCATAACCTTACTCAATCAAGTAGCCTCAACAAGAAACTATAACCAATGTCCAATTCCACATAATATATCATTTAGATATACATTTCATCTTACTTTAACAATGTAACCCATCACACACTCATTGGTGAACTATTCAACATATAGTATAAACAATGTGCAATTTCATTATATACATATCATATATCATCAAAACATAAACATATATAAGAACATCCTCCTAAGACTCCCCTCAAGGCTAACTAATGCAATGCTTAGGTAGAGTCTCATACCCCTACCTTGACTAAGCTAAACCCCTTAGGTTATCCTAGTAAGAGTTCAATACTTTGATACATATTATGTTTTGGGAACATCATGTCCTAACCTACATAGAACATATGATCCAGTGTGGAATCCGGTGACATACAACCCTACACTGAAAGAAGGCGTACTACTTGCCAAGGTAGTACGAAAACATAAAACATAGCAACTATGTGGATCCACTAGCTAGTGTTCCTATGGGGTTCAATAACTAGGAGATATAGTTGGGACCCTCTTTGTGCTCCATGCATTGTAGTCTCTAATCTAAAGAGTACTTTAGTGCTCCTACCTTCCCTATGTGGGAAGGGACACTCCTCAATCTAGTTTACTCGGTGCTAAGCTAGAGTCCCTTTTTGAAATGTATTTAATCCTTTAATTATAAATAATGGCTTAATTTAGTTCATAGGGTATACCCCTTGTAATATTCATCATAATGAATAGCTCAATAGGAATTGCATGAGTATAGTCTTTCTATCACAATTCACATTAATGAGGTTAACATATTTAACATTTCATAGCATAATAAGACACATCAATGATCATCACCATCCTTATATCACATACACCTTAATCATTTCAGTCAACATCATACCATCCTATCAATCCTAATACAAGGCACACTCCAATATAACATCATGACTTAACAACCATTAATAACAATTTGAAGTAAAGATAGAGATTCTAAGACTTGCCAAGTCTTCCGCATAGTTCATCATGTTGGGCTTAACATAAAACTCAATTCAATAGAATTTAGATGTTCAATATCCTAATTCAATATTCAACATGATAACAAGACTATAATAAACACTAAAACACAATTCAATACTAGATCATAGCTCAAAATAAGATGCCTAGGTCAACTCACCTTCTAACCTAGATCATCTTCTCAAGACTAGCATGAAAAACTACAATTCACTCCAATTAGTAAATGATTATTATAACGACATGATCTTATGATGATTTAACCAAAATCAAGACAATTTAATGAATCACAACCCTGTTTACATTAAAATCCAACTTAGGGTCAAATGTTAAGGATCATAATCTTCAAATTTAACCAAACTATCACAATTGATCATAATCAAGTTATAATACATATTAATCTATCCATTATATCCTAAATAAAACATAAAAAACACAGTTCATAAAATAAAATTCATAATTGAATGAATCCCACTTGAAAACCCAAATTTTGAAATCCATTTTGGAGGAACCCTTTGAGTAAAGAGTCTCAAAGGTGAATTAGATCCCTTACCTCAACGTCTGATAAATATTTCATGGTGAATTAGTCCCTTTACAGCCTCCAAATCCCTTCTCTAGTTATTCTACAATGGTGTCTTCAATAGAGAGAGAAAGAAGACGGAAGTAAGAGAGTTTCTTTTTGTGAATTGTGTTTTATATTAATGAGGATTCGAGTCTTTATATGGGGGGTTAATTAGTTCATTAATCTTTCTTTAATCCCTAAATAACTCCTAAACCCCTTAATTATCTAAATAAACCAACATTAAAAAAACACGATTGGTGTAGGCGGAGGCTTCCTCCATTTTTCTAAGTGTTGGTCGATGGTTGGAAATGATGCCCTATTAATCCATACACGAATCACAGCCTTCATCTCGTCGATGCACACTTCATATATAGTGTTGACATCAACTTGCAAGGGTCCTCCTAATGGGCCCTTCGTTGGTCATTAGAGAGTCTTACCCGGACGTTTCGAGCATGAATCACCTTAAAGACATGTTATACACCCTTTCACCTAATTTCATGGATTTTTAACTCCTAAAATCTAGTCAAATAGGTCAAGGCATGCTAGTACCCCTTAGAACTAGTTTCCAAATGTCATGGAGGTTCTTTGACATTTTGGTTATTAAACCTCCTAAATGACCTCTATTCATTATAATAGGTCTTAGAACAGTGTTTAGACCCCATGGCACCTATGTTAGGAGTTAAGACTCGTCTTGGATTTTTGATTTGTTACAGATATCATGGCGACAATGACTATATCATTAAGTTAGACTCAATAGTGCTAGGCAAAGATCTCCAATATGAGGAGAAACCAATTTATATTGTTGTAATAATGTTCGTAAGTCTAGGAAAAAGGAGATCATATCCGTGAAGGTTTAATGGAAACATTATACATTCTAGGAAGCTACTTGGTAGACCGAGAAGGACATGCGAGACAAGTATCCCCAATTGTTCGTCGAATCAGGTACCTTGTTCCCTTTTAGTCTACCTTTCTAAGTTGATCACTCTGGCGCCGAAAAACCTCTTTTGTAGTATTAGGATTTTCCCAACCTTGTAAAGATTGGGAGGAAATCGAAGTCATATGGTGTAGGAAAATCTTGTAGCAATCAAGTGGACTAATTTTGAATTTGATTACAAAATCGGTTAGATAACTCGCTAAGGAAACCGTACGACTTTACTAAATTAAATTTTGATAATAGATCTCTAGGATTCGATAGTAGCATAAAGGGTATTTTTGAAGCGTAGCGGGTTAAGAGTATGTTGTGATAGGGGGCAATTGAGAATTCCTTACGAGCTCACTACCTCACTTCATATTGGCACGACGGGATTATTATCGATGCAACGACACCACAACCCATGTCTCTAAAATATCTCTTTACAAATTTATTCCACTGAAGAACACCAAACTTTTCAAGGATAGGGTTCAAGCTTCGAGATTTTCATCCCAATTTCGTGGTTAATTATGTTTATTCCATGCTTATATTAGTAATTCTAAGTGTGATTTCAAGGTATGATCTATGATCCATGAAGGGTAAATTGTACGTGTTGAACTTGAATTATGGCCTTGAAGGAAATATATGAAGGTAATTCTATGTCCAAGAGTCATATATATGGATTGTTTGAACCACTTGAATTGTGGAGGTTGTTACTTTAATTTATTTATGTATGAATTTATGTTCCACTTGAATGGTGAAGATCCAATGACTAAGGTGTTACTAGTTTCTTTTATAATTACTCATGACTATGATCATATAATGATTCTAATATGAAAGGTAGTTCGCACCATGTTGAATCAATGATCTATGTATGATTTTTGTTGAATGAAGTGTAATGTACTCCTTCACATATAAAATTACAATTCAACTTAACTATGTATAAATTGGAGAATAATGCTTAACACCGAGCGGATATGGAAAATGAGGTAGAGACCTTCCCTATAGTTTATGTCGGGTCTTCTTAATATTCTCTAATGAGATGGAAAATCTCCCTCTAGTTCAATAGGTCGGGTTTCTAGAAGCAATCTTCCTATCCTATTGCTATGTGCCCGCATAGGTCATAGGTAGTGTATCCACAATATAACTATATTGTTAAGTTCTACCTTAGTCAAGTTGGACGCCTTCTTTCGGTGTTTATACGACACCGGATACCATGTAACTCACATTGTCTATGTCGGTTAAGGCAATTCTACATAGGTAATAACATAATTAATATGACTTGAGCCATACTTCTAATTTCATAATAAGTCTACTTTGTAGGAGTGGTGGTATGACACTTCACTTTTACATTGCACAAGTAGTCAATTAATGAAATTATGGGTAGGTCCATGATGTTATGGTAAGACATGAAGGTATGATATACATTCATTGGTTTGATGTTAAGATATGACTCTCCTTATGTATATGTGATCAACATGGTTATTCACCTATGTATGATTGTGGATTATGATGAGATCTAAAGTTAATATGTGTAACTAAGGTGGTGCTAAATGGATACTTAGTTTAGTTAGTATTATAGGATGCCAATTATGTATTGAACAAATCTTCTTTTAGTGTTGCTAAGGTGATAGCTCTTCTATGATACGTATTATGTCCTTATTTGTGCAAATGGTTTTCCAACTTAATAAATGTATTATTTTCACTAAAATTTCTTTTTTAGCATATGAAGTATTTCATGGATGTTTTCATAGTTCTTTTGTACTATCCCCTTCACTTCTGTATCTCGTTTAGGTGTAGGTTCGGGCTGTTGAGGTGCTCTTAGTTCATTCTTGAAGAAAATTTGGGTTGCTACCTCCATGTTTTGGTGATTCCTCAATTTCTAGTGAGGGATGTTATTGATTATAGTTGTAGCTTACTTTCCTTGTTAAGGACTATATTGTTTTTTCTTATGATAAGACTAACTATTGATGTAAGGGATGTGTCCTAACTTTCGTGCTCTTATGTTGACATTTTTTTGTTTTTTTTTTTGTTTTTTTTTTTTTTGTGGGTGTGGTAATGAGAAAGTCTAGATTTGATTTTTCATTTTTGACGAAAGTTTGAAGTTATTGATAATCTTATTTTTTTTTCGCATTATATTATATCTTTTGTAATGATGATGAAACGGTTAAGGGCTTGTATGAGACCTTTTTGGATTCAACTACGTTTTGTCACTACTAGAGGGTTAGCCTGCCGTAATGGACAAATTGAATACCATGGACGGGAAATGAAGAGCAGTTGCACAATTGAAAAAAAGAAAAAAATAAAAACCTTTTTAGAAAAATGGAAATATCTATGATTTATACAATGAAAATTCTTAGCTAATCAAAAGCGTTTATAAAGGGATTAGAAAATATGTGTCCATGGAGTTTTTATACCCATAGTACCACTAAATCATATCCACCCTTTAAAAAACCTAACACTACTTTTTGGAAGCGTATTACACAAAGGCGATTTTGAGAAAAACTGAAAAACCTTATGATTGCACTGAGAATCAACACTACAAAGAATAGAAAATTAGTGACTTAATGCTTAAAATAAAAATAGGGAGTGTTATATATAATAGGGAGGGAGAAATGAGAGTTACCCAAACTGTAGATGGGCTTGACAGTGCTATTAGTAAGATATTTCAGTAACCAAATATATAGGGTATCAAAAAGTCGCAAACAGTCATTCATTAATGATTCTGTTTTCAGCTTCTATGTCATTATGGTATTGAATTCATCTTTTGGAGTTTGAAAAATGTTCTTTTAAAAGACCTACCACCCTAACAAATAAAATTGAAACAAAAGCATGAGAAGTTACAATTATCAACAAACGTTGGGTCCGAGAGAAGAAAGGGAAACTTTAATTTGTTAAGAATGATCGGGATGTACCGCCATTGCCGATTCATTAGATAAATGGAGTTCTTGTTATGGTTTGATTATGTTTACCGAGAATACATAAAAAACTTTGAACTTTCAAAAGGGAATAATTTAAGATTTTGGGGTGGCGGTAAGGTTTTAGTGTTTTTTAAAAATAACTCACGAAAATTATTTTTTAAGTTCAACAATTAGTCCTATTTACTTGTTTATACAATATGATGCTTCGTTTTAAAAAGAGGTGTTTGCAATCGAGATTGACGTAACAATTTTTCAAGACTATTTTTGAATTTTAACACAAATGATGTGGATAACTTTTTCTGGTTTTGAAGCGTTAGCAGAAATAAGGCTGGAGTTATTTATCTTTTGCTTTGAAGTTTCTACTATATGCGAAAATAATTGTCATCTTTAATGTAATTCTAATTAATTCTTCCTAAACTATGAAGTAGCATTTAAGAATTGCAAGAAAAGGAAAAGATTATACATTGTAAACAAAAAATCATGATCTAAAAATCATTTGTGTCGATGAAACACTTTTGGGAGGATCACATAAAATCCCACCCCTCCTACTCGCTCTCGCGCGAGCTGATACGATATAGATAGATATAAGCTAAAGGTAACGAGTGAATGTGTCATGCTTCTAAACCAAAAAAGTGCATTTAAAACTTATAATATATAGAGATTTTATGTGACATAAAATGTGTTTCGATCAATTAAAAATAGATTTTTAGATCACAATTTTTTTATATTTATAATGTATGATATTTTTCTTTTAAAAATGAATCTTAAAAACAACTTTAGAAGTTTTAGGAGATGTTCGATTATATTTTCATTAAAGATATACAATTAATTTTGCATAACTTAGAAACTTCAAAAGAAGATATAAACCCCACATTATTTATACTAAAACCTTCAAAAGTAGACAAAGTGATCCCACCATTATTTTTGTAAAATTAAAAAACAAGTCTTGAAAAATTGTTGTTTCATCGTAAGTCAAAACCATCTCGTTTAATGCCGCAACCCTCTTTATAACAAGAAAGTATTAATGTTTCGAAACAAGCTAAAATAGGATTTAAATTGTTTACCTCTAAAAAGACTTTTGAGTACTTTTAGAAGCATGAAACCCTCACTCATCACCCCCATAATCTAAAATTACCCTTTTGAATGTTTAATGGTTTTTATGTACTTTCAGTAAACAAAATCAAACAAGAACAAAAGCTCCATTTATATGATTAGTCGGCAATGGAGGTACATCCTAATCATTTTTAACAAATTTATATTTTTGTACTTTTCATTCTCTCAACCTCCGGTTGATGATTATAGAAGTTAATAGCTCTTTTCATTTATATTTTTAGGGCGGTTCATCTTCTGAATAAGTTTCAAATCGAAAATGTAAATTCAACATGAATGAAAGCAATGGAAGAAAAGAAATCAGTACTGATAAATGTTTGTCACTTTTAGATAAACCCTATGCTGGTATGATTCTAACTAAGAGTAGTGTCAAGCCCATCTACAGTTTGGTAACTCCCATTTTCTCCCACCTATTTATATATAAATCTCCCTCTTTTTGTTAGTATTAATTCATAAATTATACTTTATAATGCTGATTCTCATCCTTTACTAGAAGTTTTTTGGTGATACAAAATCGTCTTTGTTATGAGGCTTCATAAATTAGAAACCCTAGGTCTAATCATGATAAGAGAATCAAGAATCTGACTGATATCTAGGGAACAAATGGGTGAAAGAAACTCACTACTGAAATCCCACATAGATGGTGATGAATTCCACAAAAAAATCTTTAAATTACGGGACTGGAAGTGATGCAACCTTGTTTCATTCTTTAATAGGGGTATTCTAAATGATTTATTCTTCTGTCAGCGCCTTCTTAATTTTCTATGTTTTGAGAATGATTTCGAATTTCTCCTTAATCTCTTAAGGTAGGTTTTAGGATTAAAACTAAAAAAACTAAAAATACCTAGATTTAGGGTTAAATGTTTTTCAATTATTCAGGAGTTAAAGGAACTAGGAAAAGGGACCAAAAAAAAACCTAAATAATTAATATCGGAGCAATCGACGACCTTGACAGACAGGCTGTCGTTCAATCGATGGTCCGTCATTTGAGCCCGCCGGCTCCGTCTGTCACCTCCCCCGAACTCCCGACATCCCCTCACCAAAAATAGGCCCATAACTTTACCGATGGTGAATATTAAGAAAACTCGGTTTCCTTGTAAATATAATTCAATTATCTATCATATCATAGGTCATATGACACCTAATTCATTTTGAACATTTGAAGTTGATCCAATAGCATTTCCCCTTAACTGATTGCTAACCTTCACCTATGGTCAGACCAATGGATCGTAGATTGAACGACGATTTGTGCTGATCGTCCGTAGTTTTCAGATCAGAGGCTTGGGGTATAGGAGTCTCATCCCACCTATAACAGACCACGAACGTTAGTCTTTAAATTACGGACGCGGTTGTGTTGTGGTCAGACATTAGTCAGTTTTATAAAACTTAGTGTTCCGACATGGCTTATAGTCTTGTGAAACCACGGGACCAGAAGTACATGCCGTACATAAGACTACAGTCCATAGATGGTCAGCGTTGATTGCACCTGAAATTTTTCTAAAAAAGCTCAATTCTGGCCTATATTGGATACGGGGTGTTATAGTTTAGGGAACCACCACATGTTAAGGCCAGTGTTGCCGAATGTCAAAGGCTTCCAAGGAGGGGGTCATCTAGATGATACCCTAGACCCCCCGTGGTTGCTTGTACGATCTGTTATGGGGTTCATACAAGTCACCCATCAATTTTTATGTTTCGGGTCAACTTCAAAAAATCATATTTCTGAACAATGAATGAATTATCTTTCCAACACCTCCGAATTTCCTCTGTTTTTCGGTAGTTTGGAGGTAAAAACGTTGTTTGTTTTAGGAAGCATCTTGCCGGGGAAGGAAGTTCATCTCTGTTACTAAAGATTGTAAAGTTTTACAGCTTGTGAAGTCTTAAACTATTTGTGAAACCTCCGTGGTAAGGCACCTTGATATTTTCTAAAGTTGGTCCATTTTGGTGTTTCTCCTATACATTTGGTATTTAAGCTACGTTATTTTATGCTTAAACCATGATATTTACACCTAATCAAGGGCTTATAAAGTGTTAATCAATTCTATTACTTTCATTAAAACATCAAGATATTAGAACAAGGTCCTAATAGAAGAAAAACTAGGGTTAAAGTGTTCTTCGAGTTTCATTGATTTTGCCAAAAAACTCATTCTTCCAGGTATGTAAGGCTAACACACTGTTAAACTAGTTCGTCTCCATTCCCTACATCTACTTTCGAATCGGTAAAAGGGTAATCCGGAATTCTATCCTTAGGTTTGAGTTTTATTAAGGTTAGTTAATTTTGACTTCTTGAGTTCCTAAGTTTTTTGAAATTCTATTACAAATCATTAAATTTGTACTATGTTATGCATTTAGATTCTTGAGTTGGTTGGATCATGTCTATGTTTCAGCATGAACTCTATGAAATGAGTACTCTTGAGATGAGTAATTTTTTGAGTTATAAGTTCTTAAAATTTAAGTATTGAATTTTCGATATTGTTTTTGAAAACCTTGAGTTGATTTGTTAATGTTTATATTTCAGCACAAACCTTATTCTTGATTATTCATTGAATATTATTGAGAATGTTTTTAAAAAATAGTAGTATTTTTCAAAGTGAATTTTGTGGAAAGTAAAGAGAGGTTTAAGAAAGAGTATAAGAGAACTTAGTACACCCCAAAAATTTGTTTACATGAAGAAAAGAGTAGACCCATTTTTTTTAGAAAAGTTATAAGAGTTTTTAGAAAGATGAAGTACAAAGAAATTACCTCTTAGAGGGGTTTTTTCTTGGTATTGTATCACCAAGAGAAAGTAGTTTTACTTGGAACAAAGAGAAAAATTGTTTTCTATATGAACAATAAGCCGCAGAAATATTTCAAAGAAAACAACTCTTTTAAAAGGTTAGCTTGAGTAATTATTTTAAAACTGGAGAAGAAACAAAAAAATAGGAAGAAAGAGTAAAGAAGTTAACAAAAAATTTTATTTTACATTTGAGCAAGAGTATAATGATATGAAGAGTATTAAGCACCAAAATGCGGGAGAGTTCAAAAAAAGTCAGGAGCACCAATTAAATTTAACATGTCTTGCCAAACGTGGTACAGATCAGTACGCTTTTTAGATGAATCCTTTAGTGCCTTCTGCAGAGCTTAGGGATCCACTTAGTTGAAGTGTCTATTATTCAATAGGAAAGTTCTGCCTGCGTGGGCAAGAAGTTGTATCATCATGTAACTTATAGTGATGGTTCTTGGCTAGAGAATCTCCCAATAGAAAAAAAAATGTATTATTATATATCACTCATTATGTTGAATTTCATAGACGATTAATTTTTTTTGTTTATCTCATACAATTTCATTTTTTTAATTAATTACATTAGTTGAGTTTATGTATATATATTGTACTCCTTTCATACTGTTATTTTTCTTCAATTATATTACATACTCGTATATTAAAATGTACTTATGTCATTTGGAATTATGTTCTTTTATGATATGCAGAGACAGTAGTCCCGAATTGTTACAATTGTGCTTACATTGAGATTCAACATACATTTCAGTTAGCATTTAGTGAATCTCTTATATATCTGGAGGAATTCAAATTTTACTTTTAATTATTTGTTTTAAGACGTCCATGGATCGTTCACAATAGTACTTTTCCTTGAGATTTGTTTTTGCAAACTATTATAATTATGTTATTATGTATTTTACAGATAGTGTAGTTGAACATTTACTTCGAGTTTAAATTTTCAAAACTCTATTTTCACTCTGTTATTATTTTAGTGAAATTTTCGCTAAGCAGTCATCCAAGCCAAAGGTTTTCTTGGGTATCAGAAATGGCTTTCAAGTGTCACCCTCGTCCGGGACGTAAGCTCAGAGAGTGAAAAAGTTTGTATCTGGCAAAGATGTGAAATGTCACAATAGACTGGATCTGAAGTAGCTCTGCTTATTCGTTAAATTTTTTTGTTTTTTTTTTTCCTTTTTTTTTTTTTTTTTTTGTTATTTTTTTTTTGTAGGAGTATGACTCATAGTGTGAAGTTAGCCCCCCCACTTATGTAAATAATTATACTAAGAAATAGTAAAAGTAGTCATCCAAGCCAAAGGTTTTCATGGGGATCAGAATAGTTGTAATTATCAGCCACACCCGGCTAGGATGGTAGGATAGAAGACTTGGTGTGAAAAGTTGGTATCTCAACACACAGGTGAAGGACCCTAGCGCGGATTTGAGTCTTTGTCGAAGGATCATACTAAGTAGTTTTATGGTGGCCCCCACCCCCGCCCCCAATAATATAAATAAATATATACCACCATATTGAGAAAATTCCCTTTTTACATACTCTATATTCCTGCAATAGAATTATGTTATATATTAAAATGATTCAACACTACTTGTATTTCTCAAATCCAATGATTGACAACCTATATAATAACTTATATAGAACACCTGAAACTGAATGAAAAAAACCAAAGGGACATTCCGGCACGGAATTCAAAGTTGAGTTGACTCTCAATGATAAGTCTCTAGAACACAGCTACAGTAATCAGATCGTAGAGGGGCGTGTGAGCGAAGAAAATCGTGCGAGTTAGATTTTGTTTTATGATTCAAAACGAATGCAATGTATTAAAGAAGGGAAATTGGGACAGGAAATATGAGATAAAGCGGGAGGGATTGAGAAGTTCAAACGCTCTTGAATCGTGTGGGCGTGCGAGTCTGATGCACCTGTAGAGTTAACCATGTTCCCCATGATAGGATAGCCATAAGTTGAGAGATTTGTTGGGTAAGATTGTAAGAATAAGTTTTGAGACGGTCGTTTGATTATCGCTTTTTTAACAAATTATTGATTCTTACGATTCTTCAAGGGTGAAAAGAAATGATGATGATGATGAACAAGAAAAGAACAAGGAGGAAACAATAAGTGCGTTCGGAAAAGAGAGAAAACCTAGAAATGAATACTAGGAAAAAAAAAGTAGAGAGGAAGTGTGGCGGAGAAAACAAGGGTGGCGAAAAAAAGAAGTTTTGTGTTCTAAAAATTACACGCAATGAGGGGCTAAGAAACTTATTGCAGATAAGAGAAGACGGGCATTCCATGAACGTTGGAGTGTGTTCTGGGATCACGGCGCTTCGCCTGAGATAGACGGAGGGAGACGGTTTTTTAGAAGGGATTGTGAAACAATTGAGAGAGAGGAAGAAAATTTGGGAAAAAGTTAAGGTAACGGAACCTGAATACCAGAAATCTTTGCCACGTGTTTTCTAATTAGACCATAAATAGTTTGAATGTGCCTATTTTTAAGCTGGAAATAAAGTAAAAAAAGTGAAGGCGAAGATGAGATAAACATCCAGAAGCCCGAGGGGGGGGGGGGGAAGGGAGGAAGGATGGGGTCGAGAAACCCTTTTACGGCGATTTAGCTAATTAGCACTTATGAGAGGGTTTGAGGGTTAAGGTAGGACATTGGAATCTGAGGCGTATGCGACCGTTCAGTCGATCGACAAACAGGGAGGGGCATTCGATCGGAGTGGCGGTCGATTTTCCATTCTTGGGACAAGCCCCTTCCCACCCCATACCGGACACCCTGGGGAAAGAGCCAGGGTTAGACGGAAAGGCAGTTGCGAACCGAAAGAACTGCAGATAACAAGTGACCCGGTGGCATTGATATAGAGAGTGAAATTGACGTTCATATTTTACCGGGGTGTTAGCTGGATAATTTCTGGTATAGACAAACGAGGAAAAGCCACGTATATCGTCACGGTCCAAAACTCATCGGAAACTTACAAAGACAATAATTGTAAATTTGAACTCAACACGCAGATTAAAAAATCAGAAGCACACAACACCCAAAAAAACTGAATTGGTCACAAGATTAAGAAGAAAAATGTCCCAACGAACAAGTCAATGTGGGTGCCCTTCTCGCTAGAAGGTAAGCAATGGAGTTATATAGATTGTTAGGAGAGATAGCCAGAGAGAAAACCACGAATGACGTGTATAGATTCGTAGGTCAATTAGTTTGTTCAAACTTCCACAGAATACTATGATATTTATAAATTCATTAGATAGCTGTAATTAGTAAATAAGAAAAATTTCGCAAAAGTTCCTAATGTGGCTTTTATAAGTTTTACTTGTCGGTGGTATAGAAAAACTCTGTACTTCCTGTCGTTATACCCATTGAATATAAGTAATACTTAGAATTATACATTCACAACTTAAAACACCATATTTGGGAAAATCAGCAAACAATACATCAAAAAGATTTTGGTTTAGAAAATACATGACATAGCAGGTGTGTATCTAGAAGGCAAACACTGGATTGTACCATATCTGTAGTAAGTAAAGAAATTAGGTGAGTTGCGATATTAAAATGTAGCCGTCAACGATTTTTTCATTCAACTTGTCCAAGTTTTCATCTAAGTTTAAAGATATATCTTTCGCCATTTCCGTAGAGAAGTGTGGCTTAAACAGTAAAAGATGTTTATGTTGAACGGCGGCAGTTTTGACCTTTAGATGTTAATGGGACTAAGAAAACTTCATCAGTGTCCGACCTTTCTGAAATATTAATACTATAATTATCATTACGGCGTAACAGACTAATTTATTTAAATATCACAACAGAATAATTTTTTTTGTCAAAAAACATCACGTAGCAATAGAATTAGTTGTTATCTCTCAAGAGGGCAAAAATCCATTAGATACCATAATATTTAGGAAGAATTACTTAAGGTAGGAGAAATGAACGATGAAAGATTGTATGGTCAGATGAAGTTTGGCCAACAAATTATGTATCGATTAAATTGTTAAATAAATCTTTTGCTAATTTTCCAGAGTACTGAGTGTCCTTAAAATACATTTAAACTTTAAATGTATATATTTTGGGGATAGATCATATATTTCGGGGTATAGAAAAACTCTATTTCAGTTTATAGCTTCGGTAAACTTATGTAAAATTTTATAATACCCCTCGAACTAACACAGCATAATTTTATTCAATCGGATCGCGAAACACCCCATAAAACAGGTTTTGAAAAAGTTTACGCAATCCAGCTTGTTTTCTCGTACTACGACCGGTATACTATGTAAAGCTATCTTGAAAATATTTCTCTAGCTAGGAGAATTCTAAGTGAAATAGATAAGTTTGAGAAGAATTAAAAGATTTTAAACTTTCTTAAGTTGTCTATCATAATGATTTTGGTTACCACTTCAACTGCTACCTCTTTCTCATTCTTCTACTCTGAATTTCTTTATATGTGGGCATCGCTTGGTAATATAATGTTTTCCACGCCACTAGTTATGCGAAACCTCCTTTTCCTTTCATGGCGTCGTTATCTTCTTTTTCGCTTTTTTGTTTTCTCCTCCTTTGTGTGTGCCACTCTCCCCGCGAACCTTTTACCTTTTGCTTGGTTCTTGTCTTACCCACTAAGCTTCAATCAATATGTAGTGCTCTATCTTTCCACTACATCA
>JAKWJA010001825.1:0-43647 GCA_027704765.1 Solanum habrochaites | reverse complement strand
AGGGGGGGAAATGACCAAGAAATTGTTTGCGTTTGAATGGCGTCCAACCGCAATTACTTTTTGATGGAATTTGGAACATAATTACTCAAAAGATAAGCCCTGAAAAGCTCTACACAATAATGTAAAAGTTTCGAATGGGTTGATATTATAGAATGCGAATATTCTCCAAGTAGGTGTTGCTTCTGCTATGCCAACTTGCAATTGTGTCTTCTGGTTTGATTGGCCAATGTGATAGGGTTAGCAACAATAAGCCCCAATTTTTGGATCTGAATATAGTGCGAGAGTATACCGGGATATCGGCGGACCTATAATGGACTCTGAAATAAATAGAAATACGATTTCGTCAAAGCAAACATGCCTGGATATATAGAAACGACCAGAGTCTCTATCAAGATAATGATACCCAAGGTGTTTGGGGATGTATCCAAGGAATACACAAGACGCGCTACGAAAATCAAATTTGTGTTTGTTATAAGGTCGAAGATAGGGAAAACAAAGGCATTTGAACGCTCTTACGAGAGAGTGATCTGGTGATTTGTGAAATTCTTGTTTAAATGGAGACTTACCACTATTCGAGGGTGATGGAAGTCGATTTATTAGATACACCTGTGGTCGTACGAAGGAACATTTCTACCGCTTAACTAATAGGTGGTTAACTATAAGCTAATTAGAACTTAAGCTTGTTTTCATCAACCTATATGGAGGAGGTTTCATTCAACTTTTGCTTGTTGTTACGATTTGTGCTGAGCTAGGACTCTTGTCGAGATATTTCTGAATACTAAGGAAGGGAAGAATCACGAAACTTACCAACCCAATCCGATTGAATTGACTTAATGTTGGTGTGCAATTGATTTTCAACAAAAATCTTAAACTGCTGAACAATTGAGGTGACTTCTGATTTTAACTTCATTGGAAATTCCCAAAAAATTTTGAAAAATCATCAACAAACACGATAAAATATTTCTGATCCTTTGAAGATAAGTGAGGTTCAGGACCCCAACCATCGACAAATATAAATGCAAAACAAAGGAGCTTTTATTGATTGAAGGTGGAAGGTGAAACTTTTGTGACTTGCCAAGTTGGAAAGCACTGCAAATATAATTAAAATTAAACCTAGAACAAGGTAAACTATGTTTCGGGATGTCTTGAGGGAGCACACATTTGTGGGGATGACCTAGACGAAGATGCCAACATGTGGACGACGTTCTGGAAGATACAAAAGCCGATAGTGACTTGGAGATTGCTCGTGGTTGGGAAGGTTGAAGCTTGAGTCTTGAATGAGTACAAACCAGAGGCTTGAGTGAGTACAAACAATCATTACTCTGCCTTGAAAGAAGAGGCTTCTTTGATGCTGGATCCTTAACAATAAAATGAGAGGAATGAAATTCAAAAAAGACATCATTATCACGAGAAAATCTCTGAACGGAAAGTAAACGTTTTGTGATTGAAGGGACATGAAGAATATTATTAAGGGCTAAGGATTTGGAAGGGAGAGAGAGCATGGAATTACTAGTGTGATGAATAGGAATCCCTTGCTCGTTCCCAACTTGAACTTGATCCATACCGTTGTAGTCCTCCACACTATGAAGGTTAGCAAGATCGGGTGAGATGTGAAAGCTGACACTGACTTTCCGTATACCAATTTTCTGTTGCCTATAATGATGTGCGTGAGAACTCACATAATCTCGATGGATTATTGTGTTTGTTGAAAACAATTTGTTCATAGATTTAAACGCCATTAAAAATTTGACAACACGAGTGAGAGTCTGAGGAGAACTATTGATTTCCAGCGGACGAATTGTTGTGATAACTTTCTCTACCACCAACGATTTCTTCATCTACATCTCTTGTTGTTGCGACCTCATCATCTGTTTTTTTACTTGTTGTATTGGCTCTTGTTCTGGGAAGCAAGCTGGCTGAAATTTGCAGAAGGATTGATAGGAAGGTCCGACATAGTAGATGGTGAAATTGATAAGGACGAGAGTGCCTGACCATGAATAAATTCATGGCTTAACAAAAGGTTGTGTAGCTCGCTAAAGGTGATATGTTCTTGTTGAGCAGAGAGAGCAGTAACAATATCTTAAAATTCACTTCAAAGACCTTTGACACATGTAAATATTTTGATCAGGAAGGCAAATTGGACGACCAGTAGATGCTAGTCCATCGAAAGTAATTTGACATTGTGAAGATATTGAGTGACACTCAAATCCTCTTGTTTAAGATTCTAAAGCTGCATATGGAGGTTTAGAATTCGAGTATATGATGGTGACGAGAAGGATGCCTCTAGAGCATCCCAAATAGATTTTTCCATGCGTAGACCTATAACAATTGGAATAGTCTCCTCCAAGAGATGAGATAATTAGGCTCATAATTAATTGATCTTGTTTGATCCACCGAAGATATGCCAGATTGACAACATCTTGTTTGCCATCTTTGTGTGTCATATGAGAGGATGTAATAACCTAAGAGCACCCCCTCTAGTAGTAACACGTCGTACTCAACCTCGAAGAGGTCTTATACAAGCCCTTAGCATTCATTCATCACATAAGAATAAAAATAGTGCAGAATTTAAAACTTTTCTCGACAAAGTCAACAATCGTTCGAGGTCTTATACAAGCCCTTAGCGTTCATTCATCACATAGGCATAAAAATAGTGCGGAATTTAAAACTTTTCTCAACAAGGTCAACAATCAAAATCTTATTTATAAATGAGTAAGGAACACTAAGTCTCAAGATAGCCAACTTAGATACGTCTCAATGTCATAAGAACAAGGCCCTTTCACAATTGAAAGAAAACTATTAGAAGTTCATTACAAGAATTTAAAGAAAACTTCTAAGATAAGTGTGCTCGAATCTTTGAAGACATACCCAATCTTGAAGATATCAAGTCCAAGCACATAAATCTAGGAATGAACATCTAATCACCGTCACCTACACTTTGTAGTAAAAACATGGAGAAATGAGGTTAGTACAAATATGCACCAAGTATGATGACCATGCAAAAAATGTTAGAGGGGACATTTGTTTGGAATATATTTTTCATCCTATTTTGATAGAAAAATCATAAGACAAGTATAAGAAACATATTCTCAATCCAATATTCACATATAAGATGATCCTATAATATAAGACATGACCACATTCAACAAGTAACCCCTTTAATCATTTTAGATCCTCTATCTAAGGTTATCGTAATACCCACCTAAATAAGACATGAAGTGGCCGCCTATACAACCTCCCCATACACATCGAAATGTTCCTCAAGACTACTAAATATAGAGACCTTTCCTTGTCAACATAACTCAATGAGTCAACATTCATTAGTACAGACATTTATGGAGACATTCATGCATTTAGGGGACCTCACATAATAGTCTTTAAGGACATAGGGAACTCACTTTAGCATCTTCAAAGCCTACTTGTGTTATGTGTAGACAGCATTCCATACTACTACCCACACATTGTAGAACCTATCCAATAACTAGAGTGTACATCCCACATGATGGGAATAGGCATTAACCGACATAGACCACACTAGATAGGTATGAAATCCGGAGTCTACCATACTCCGTGGAGGGTGTTATACTTGCCAAGGGTAGAACTTTAAGCAACCCATGTAGGCACATGATATATCAAAAGACTTCTTTATAGTCTAGTCTCATATTCAAGTAGAGCTACTATCTTAAGCATATCCACTTGGTGCTAGCCTTAGTTTCCCTATGTGTTCATCCATGTATGTACTAGATGGTCAACCATCATTAGTCAGCCCGACCCATAGCACTTATGAGCAGGGCACTGTCACGACCCGAACGGGCCCGCGACTGCCCCACATTATCCTATATGTGAAGCTAACCAACCAATCTAAACCCCAACATTCAACCATAAATAACATAAAGATAATGCGTAAGACTTAAAACTCATTAATGAAAATAGATCTAATAACTTCTTAAATTTATCTTATCATCCCCCAAATCTGGAAGTCCCCATCATCAAAGAACACTATCCTCAAATTCCTAATCGAAGAAGCTAAAATAAGTAAAAGCTTAGTCCATTGTTCGGAACGTGCAAGGCATCAAGACATGAGAAGATGATCCAGTCCCACGCTGAAGCATTAGCTCACCTGAGATTCCGACGTGATGAAGACTGGCTAAGTTGCGTGAGTTTAGACGATGGGTACGTGTGCTACACACACAAATAAACAAAGAGAGAACATACAAGTAGGGGTCAGTACAAAACACAAGTAACCTGAGAATGTATCATCTGCCAACCTCAAAATAGAAACAGTATATATCCAATAATATCATAAGCAACTACAATACTCCAGTAAGCAACAACATTTCTATAATCATTAATAGCCCCAAGTTCATCCCATGAGGACTCAAATCGCTCATGCATAAACCCATTTGGGAATTAGATTCATTAAGATTGAGTATATTAACACTTTCAAGATTCATATGTTTATTTCTTCTCGTGTCCGGTACCGTGACACTCCGCTCCATATACTATCCTGGTCGTCGGAACGTGACACTCCGATTCCCCTAATTCTACTGTCGGTTCGGGGACACCCGATCCCTAATCTAAACTGTCTGTTCGGGACACCCGTCCCCTAATTTCTACGTGTTCCGGTTCGTGACAAACCCGATCCCCTAATGCACGTTTCGGGTCAATTCACCGTTCCCCTCTCCACACTTTAGTTCATCCACCTCTTTTATACCAAGGCATCATCACGCGCATTAACAAGGCAGATTAGGTATTTTCAAGATTTATAGTAGTCAATAGCTTCAATCATGCTTATTTTAATCAACATTAAATAAGTCACATGCTTACAAGCATACAATTAATCATTTGAGGGTTTACAATACTACCCACTCATATCATTCGCTATTAAGGTTTACACTACGAAATGCATAACCTCTAACCTACCTCCACCGAAGAAATTGTGATAAGCAACTCTCTTTTCAAAGTCTTTGCTTTCCTCTTAGTTCCTCTCTTTCGCTCCGGGTCGTTCAGTTGTCCTCCCTCGCTCTCGCTGTTCTTTTCTATTTTTTCTATTAAAACCCTTTTCTTTTACCCTAATAATCAATATAATTAAGTATAAAAGATGATGAATACCCCACTACTTTGTTTTTAAGGTTCTCCCTTTAACCCCTCAAGTAATTAACTATAACCATTAAACCACTCACTTTATAATTATAAGCAGGGAATAGTCCCAAAATGCCCCTTAAAATATTTAACAGAAATTTGACCCAGTCAGCGTCACGCAAGCCTGTGACTGCCCTCTTGCCTGCGACAGTCCGCCCTGCTGCTTCCGTCACAAAGTTCAAGACTCCAATTCATTAAAGATTCTTGACGGCCCCGTAATTGCCTTAGACGGTCCCTCCTGCCACCGCCAGAACATCCACCCCTTCGTGACGTTCAGAGAGTCCCTATCTGCATTACCCAAATTAATCTAAATTCCTAATTGTTTTGGAACTAGACCCCCTCGACGAGTCCACTTCTGCCTATGACGGTCCGTCGTGGGATCGGCAGCTTCTCCAGTTTTTCCAGAAATAAAATCTGCTTCTCAAAAGACTACACAATCCATTACAATAGAGACCAATGTTAACCCCATTCGTCCTCCGACACGATCATAAGAATAAAAACAAGGGACACGGAGTACCTGAATCTGTAACAGGTTGTGGGTATCTTTTCTTGCATATCATCCTCTGCTCCCAAGTGACTCTCACTTGGTCGATTCTTCCATTGAACTTTGATGGCATACAATCTCCCTAATCGCAACTTGCAATTTATCTAGCTACCAGCACAGCGTCCCCTCCTCCTCATAAGTCAATTTTCAGCAAGCAAGAACGGAATCCCAACGAATGTGTGAGTTTCCATCCCCATGGGATCTTTCAGCATCGACACCATGAATACCGTATGCACTCCTGACCCAGGCCCTGGCGGCAAGGCTAATTCATAAGTCACCTCCCCTACTACGCTTAAGTAACTTCAAATGGTCCAATATACTGGGATTAGCTTACCTTTACCGAACCGCCATCACCCCTTTCATGGGCGAAACTTTCAGCAAGACATGCTCACCCTCCATAACTTCCAAGCCCCCCTCACCTTGTTGATCTACTCGCCTTTTTCCGACTTTGAGCCGCTAAAAGCTTCTAACTGATAGATTTTCACCTTCTCAATGAAGTCCCTCAAAAAGGTCCATACCTCAAGGTCTAACCTCAAATGCCATCAAACCCACCAATGGGAGACCTTGCAATCTCCTCCCCAACATGCTCGAAAGGAGACAAACAATACTTGAGTTATGTTATTATTTGTATGAAAACTCCGCTAAGGGTACGAAGTTATCCCAAGGACCACCAATTCATCAACACATGCACAAGCATATAGTCCAATACCCTGAATCGTTCTCGTTCTCAGGGCTCAGACTGCCCATCGGTCTGGGGTGAAAATGCAGTCTAATGTCCACCCTCGTACCTAATTCAGCATGCAATGGTTCTCCAAAACTTAGAATTAAACTGCGTAACCTCTATCTGATATGATGAAAGTGGAACTCCGCAACCGAACCATTTTTTCTGAGATGTACGTTGTCTAACTTCTCTGCATTTAGTCACCTTAACCGTAGTACGTGAGCCAGAACTTTAGTTAACTGTCCACAATTACCCAAAAGAATCACACTGCCCAATTGTCCTTGAAGACCAA
The DNA here is from genome assembly GCA_027704765.1 of Solanum habrochaites. Lineage (NCBI taxonomy): Eukaryota > Viridiplantae > Streptophyta > Magnoliopsida > Solanales > Solanaceae > Solanum > Solanum habrochaites. The sequence continues at coordinate 36,948 of JAKWJA010001825.1, read as the reverse complement.
CCCACGAGTCAATTGGCAATCCCGTTCCACTTCCCATTTCAGGAATTGGCATTCTCTACAGTTTCCTTCCGGGCCTCTGGTGTTCATTACTTTACGTGCTGACAATTTGGGACATTTGGCAACAAAACAACATGTCGCGCTTCATTCCTACTCCACCAAAAGTGTTGCTTTAGGTTCGAACGGTACATCTTGTGCACCAGATGTATGACATATTCCGGAACCTATGAGCCGCTGTAGAATAGGTGTGTGATCAAACAATCACCATGGGGCACACATACCCTTCCCTTAATTCTCAAACACCTTCCTCATCCATTATTGCTTCTTTAGCCTCTCCTTCGCAACACCTTATCTCGGATCCGAAACAGTTTCCATCAAGTAAACTGTTTTGCCCTTAATTTTGTCAAGAAAGGAAGATCTTGTCCTCCACACTGGCCAAAATCCTCCCCGTTCTCATTTACTTTTTCCAACCTCATAAGGTCATTAGCCAGATCTGAACCTCCTCTATCCAATGGGCGTCTAGAGGGCTTGCAAGTGAGCTACCCTACCCATTCTCCCCGCTTTTTCTACTTAAGGCGTCTGCCACCTACATTAGCTTTTCCTGGTTGATACAAGATGGTAATATCGTATTCCTTTCAGTAGTTCCATCCCATCTCCTCTGCTCAAATTCCAATCTTCGGAGTAAAGCCATACTGTAGGCTTACGATGATCCGTATAGACTATCAACACTAACCCCATATAAGCTAGTGTCGTCATGCGTTAATGCAACCCCTACCCACCCGCATCCAACTCAAAATTGTGGGGTCGGATAATTTATGTTTATATGCACCTTTTAAAATTGCCTCGAAGCATAACAGCGCCGAATTACGTTCTTCTCTTGCAGTTAAGCACTGCCCCCAAACCAAGAATAGGATGCATCACAATACACAACGAAGTTCTTACCCTCTACGGCAAGGTAGGGATGGCGGTCGTCAGCCAGGTCTTGAGTTTTCTGAAAGCTTTCCTCACTTCATCCGACCAGACAAATGGAACATTCTGCTTAGTCCAAGTTCGTCAATTGGGAACCATAGAAGAAATCCCTCTTGACAAATCGATGGTAGTCGCTCTTAACCCCACACAGGATCCTTCAATTAAAAACATCCGCAGAACACATTAAGAGGTCCTTACCCATTTCTCACATTTCAATCTTACAAGGATCCACCATCACCCCATCCTAAAACCACGTGCCCAATAAATGACAACGAATCTAGCCCAAAACTCACACTTTGAGAATTTGGCATAAAGTTTTTTTCTCCCTCAACATTTCCAACACAATTCTCAAATGCTTGCTCCTCATGTTCCTTCTTACTCTTGGAGTAGATCGTATATCCATCATAAAAATTATCACAAAGAGTATCCATCAATATGGCCTTAAAGAATAAAATCCGTCATCAAGCTCATGACAGCAGCAGGCGGCATTCGTTTAGTCCACAGGACATTACCAAGAATTCATAATTGTACCACACCTGGTTCGAAAAGCATCGTTGGACATCTGCTGCCCGTATATTTCAATTGCGATCCCAACCTCAGGTCAAGCGTTGTAGAAGACACCACCCTTGTAACTGATCGACAAGTCATCAATGCGAGGACAAGAGGATACCTGTTCTTAACAGTTACATTTATTTAGGTGCCGGTAATCGAATGCACATCGAGACGTCCATCTTTCTTCTTCACAAACAAAACAGGAGCACCCCAAGGGATGCACTCCGTCTAATAAGCCTTTTCCCAACAATTCTTGAATTTTGGGCTTTTAACTCCTAACTTGCTGGAGCCATTCTATAAGGGGGTATTAAATGGGACGAATTTACCCGACTCCAATTCAATGCGAAAGTCCAATATCCCCGTCTGGTGGCTACCAGGAAGGTCTGCAGGGAACACTCATCCCGAAACTCACGACTACCGAACCGACTCACATCGAAGGTCTTGGGTAGTATCATCCCTGATGTGTGCAAAGAACGCGAAAAAAACACCCTTTACTAACCATTTTCTTAAGCCGAAACAGGAGATATACGAACGAGTGGGAAGTGTAGTTTACCCCACCCTCCCATACTACCTGACTGTCCCAGGCTTGGCCAACAGTTCCAGTTTTAGCATTACATCTAATATGCAAAATTCTGAGAAGCCAAAGTCAACCCAGAATTACATTCAAATCAACCATTTCTAATATGACCGAAGTCTCACAATAGTATTGCTCCCCAACAATGTCACCAGACCGACCTATATACCTTTCAACTATCACAGACTCACCCACCGAGTGTATAAACCACGATAGGCATGTCCAAGAATTCCACACTGTAAATAAGACCATTAGCAAATGGAATGAGATACATAAGATGAAAATGGGAGTCCAGATCAATAATATCAGAAGCCATGCAATCACAAACCCAAAATATTACCTGTGATAACAGCATCGTGTGCCTCCGCTTCAACCCGCCTAGGGAAGCGTAACAATGGGCCCTATCACTGTCTGCCCGTTGCCCCCTACCATGTGGTGTTGTAGTAGCTCAGTTGTCCGTCCCCGCCGGCCATTTTGGTACCACCATTACCTCGTCCACCACGTCCTCCAGAATAACGTCCTCTACCAGACCCCTCTAACCTCTGTCTAACGAGTTGGGGGTCTATACTCTGTTTTGGACAATTCCTCCTAATTGTCCAATTCTCCCCCAGCCATCACATTCTATTGGGTCTAGCATAGTCTCTGGGAGAAGGCCTAGGTTTGGGAATAACCTCCAACCCTCAAGAGAAATGTTGACCGTCCTGATGTGGGACCCACAAACTACGAGTCTGTAGTGAAGACTGAATTGGGTCGGACTTGACTACCTCCTGACCCTGTCCTCTACGTAAAACCATTAACTCACCGTCCTTTCGAACCTTTTTGAGGTCGATGCCATGGTGAAGTCCTCTGGCTTCACTCCTTCACCTCTATCACGAATCTAAACCACTATCCTTAGGATTTTTGCGTAGCCGCTACCTGTAAGGCTGAAATTCGCGATCTGACCTCAAACCCCTTCAACAACAACGGCGAACCCGCTCTTGGGACTGAAACCTAGTTGGGTGGCATACCTGGATAATGCGGAACTTAGCCTCATATGCCGTAACTCGACATCCTACCTTGCTCTAGGCTCAAGAAACTCATCTCTTTTTCCTAACCCTCAAGTCCAGGGAATATCTTCTCCATAACAAGCTAGAGAATGACGCCCAGTCATAGGTGGTGCCTCTGTGTGGTTTGCACCAACATGTTACCTCCACCACATGTTTGTGGCGTTCCTTGAACTGATAAGTCACAAACTCAACACCAACCGTTCCTAACTATACATCTTTTGTAGTAGCTCATGACAGTCAACCAGAAAATCCTTAGGCATCCTCAGATTCACCACCCCTTGCAGACTGGAGTTTCAATTTCAATAACTTACCTGAAAAGTTCATGCTGATCTTTGTCATTATAGGCCCTGTGGTCAACGATGAAACGTGCCTATTTGCACAATTAGGCAATCCATGCGGTGAGCCATATAAGTTTGCATGTTGTCCTTCCGGCAACCGGAAGTGTTTGTGCGAAAACAACTGGAAGCGTCTGGCCCTGATCATATAAACCCCCGCTAGATAAGGCAAGAACCTGATTGATCATCTCCTGGGGTAGGTTGGGGTGGCAATTTCCCTCATTCTGCACTTGTTTCATGTCTCGCCCCCATCCTCACCCTCTCTTACCATTTCCTCAGTTGGTGGAGGAGTCAACCGCCCGAGTACCAATGGGCTAAGGTGCTCAGTCCTCTTCCTCTAGCGGCTTCCTCCCGCACGACCCTCTTCCACGACCTCTTGTCACACTCCTCTCGAGCTAACAGTCCCAGTGCTGGCTCAGACGCTTCTTGTTCTTGACGATGTTTGTGTTGGCGGCAGTCGTTGTTGCTTGCTCTAGTTCCTAAACCAAATCTGCGAATAGAGTGAATGGTCAATAACCAATTTGTATCACCTGAATTCCAATTGGAATCCAAGTAATAGCACGAAGAAGAAAAGAAAGAATGGAGTTTTCCTAAATTCTTATAAGCCTCTCAAAGATAAAGTAAAGGCGTCCCCCTCGCCGTTTCCTTAAGACGTCTACTAGACCTGTTCTTGTCGGTGATTAGCCCAGACCTAATGCTCCTGATACCCAAAGTTTTCCACTACCCAAAACGGGCAGCGACTGGCACCCACACTTATCCTACTAATTAGCGAACCAACCCATCTAAACCCAACAGTTCAAAACCATAAATGACCATAATATAATGTGGAAGACTTAAAACTCATTAAATGAAAATCGATTAAATCCTTTCTCAAATTTAATACTTAATCATCCCAAAATCTGGAAGTCATCATCACAGACATCTATCCTCAAATTACTAATATAAGAGTATCTAAGAAGCTAAAATAAGTAAAAAGCTAGCCATTGCCCGGACCTCAAGCATCAAAGACATGAAGATATATCCAGTCCAAGCTAGGAAGCATTACTCACCCTGATATCCGACGGGATGAAGACACGGCTAGAGTTGCGGTTGAGTTGAAGACGATGGGAACGTTTAATTACTGCACTCCACAAATAACAAAGAGAGAAAACTACCTTGTCACGACCCCAAAACCCCGAGCCGCGACTGGCACCCACATTTACCCTCCGATTGAGCGAACCAACCAATCTTTAACCTTATCATTTCAATTTAATATCAACATAAATTATGCGGAAGACTTAAAAAACTCATAAATAAAAGACATCAATAACTTTCTCAAATTCACTTCTATTAAATTCCCCCAAAATCTGGAAGTCATCCACCACAAGAACATCCTTGATCAATTTACGAAACTAAGAGTATTCTAGAAGCGAAAAACAAATAAAAGCTAGTCTATGCCGAAACTTCCAGGCATCAAGACATGAGGAAGGGATCCAGTCCAAGCTAGAAGCATTACTCCCCCGGAAGATCCGGTGTGACAGACGGGCTTGAACTACTGTTATTCAAATGACGCACGTTTGCTGCACTCCCAAATAAACAAAAGGAAACATAAACGTAGGGGGTCAGTACCACCACAGTACATGAAGTAGGTATCATCGGCCACTCACAACTATATAAAAGATATATCAATCACTCATAACATCAACTAATATCCTTATCATGAGCATTTACAATTACCATAATCCTTGGTTACAACACCAAGCACATCATGAGGCCTCACGCCTCCTCATCATACTCCATTTGGGAACCCATGTTCTTTAGATTGAGTATATTAGTTATCTTCAAGATTCTTTTATTTACTCTCATGTCGTAGTGGACAAACACACTCCGCTCCTCATCTTAACTGGTTACCCCAATGGAACGTGGCCCCGATCCATCAGACTACCTGGTGTCGAACGTTACACTCCGGTCCGGCATATTCTATCCTGTACCGGAACGTGGCACCCGATCCAGATACTATCCTTGTGTCGAACTGACACTCTGATCCTCATATTCTAGATCCTGGTGTCCGAAACGTGACACTTTCCCGATCCCATACTACTACCTGGTTTCGCGGAACGGTGAGCACTTTCCACTTGCTCTCCGATCCTCATATTCTATCCTTGTGCGGAACGACCTCCGATCCGCATATTCATCATCCTGGTACCGTAACGTGGCAAACCCCGCATCCCCTAATCTCACTCTTTCGTCATTAAGCCTTCTTTAGAATCCAAGGCATCATATCAACAAAGTAATTAGGGTTTCTGCTTCCAAGATTAAGGATTCAATACTTCATCATGCTTATTTTATCACACTCTATATATCTATAACAATCAACATCATGGCATACACACCATACACAACAATTAAGCATTAGACGACTTAATATACTAAACTACCCCAACGACATATCTTCGCTATTAAGAGTTTTACTTACTACGAATATGGTAAAAACCATAACCTACCTCCACGAAGAATTAGCGATCAACAAGCTCTCTTCTCAAAAACTTGCTATCCTCTTTGTTTCTCTCTCTCTCTACTCGTTCTTCTTCTTCTTTTTCTGTCTCTCTTTGTTCTTTCTATTTTCTTATTTAAACCTCTTTTTTTACCCTAATTCGTATATATTAATACTGAAATATGGCAATAATAACCCACTAATTAACTTAAGGTTACTCTTTTAACACCAGTAATTAGACTTATTAACATTTAACCCTCTAACTTTATAAGTAAAGCAGGAATTCAAAACCGTCCCTTAAAACGTGTAAAGAAATCCGACCCAATACGGGATTGGCGCAACCTTCTACGCCCGTCGTGGCCTGCAACGGTCCGACCTAGCAGGTCGTCACAACCTCCATAGACTCAATTTTCCACCATAAGCTCTGTGACGGTCCGTCACGACCTGTAGGACGGTCCGTCCTGCCATTTCGTCGTGACGGTCAGAGAGTCGCTTTTCAGTACCCCAATTTCATATTTTCCAAGTGTTTTTGAAACGAGACCGCGCTATGGTCCTCCGCCTCCCATGACGTCCCGTCGTCAGGTTCCCGTCGCCCTCAGCCTATTTTTTCCAGAAATAAAATCTTCCTGCTCAAACCTACTAAACATTTCCTTACAAGTAGGGTCAGTACAAACACCAATGTACTGAAAAAAAAAAAAGGGTTTAAAAGGGTAATCATCGCCAACTCAAATAGAAAACACAGTATATATCAAATAATGATCAGTAAATCAACTACAAACTCGCAACAGAGCAACAACAAGTTTCTATAATCATTAATAAGCACCGTCAAGCTGTTCACCCATGAGGACTCAAGCCTCAATTCCGATAACCCCTTGGGAATTAGATTCATTAGAATTGAGTTATTACACCTTCAGATTCATTAATGTTATTCTCTCGTGTCGGTACGTGAACAACTCTTCCGCGCCATATACTATCCCGGTGTCCGGATACGTGAACAGCACCGATCCCCTAATTCTTCGTTCTGTTCGTGACACCCGATCCCCTAATTCTACGTGTCGGTTCGTGACACCCGATCCCCATCATAATACAAACGTGTCCGGTTTGTGACAGCCACCCTATCCCCTAATTCTAACTTGTCGGTTCATGACACCCGTGTCCCCTACCTCATCCTTGTTTCATCAAAGCCTCTTTTTAACAAGGCATCATCAACTCCTCATTACAAGGCAAATTAGGGTTTTCAAGTTTAGTATTCAATATAAAGCTTCATCATGCTTATTTTTATCCACAATCTATAATCACACATTCTTACAAGCATACAATTAAGCATATAGACAGTGGTTCAATACTACCCAATACATCTCATTCGCTATTAAGAGTTACTACAATAAGCATAAACGATAACCTACCCTCCACCCCGAAGAATGTGCATCAAGCAATCTACTTTTTTAAAAGTCTTTGCTTTCCTCTTCGTTCTTCTCTTTCTCTCGTTCGTTTCTCCCTCTCTCTCTCTCTCTGGTTCTTTTCTATTTTTCTTATTCAAAACCCCTTTTCTTTTACCCTAATAATCATATAAGAAGTATAAAAAGATGATAAAATACCCCACTAACTGTTTCAAGGTTCTCCCCCTTTAACCCCCAAGTAAATTAATTACTAACATTAAACCACTCACTTTACTAATTATAAAAGCAGAATCGTCCAAAACGCCCTTAAATATTTACCAGAAATCCGAACCCCATCAGGGTCCACGCAGCCTGTGACGGCCGCGGCCTGTACGGCCCGGTGCCTGCGACGGTCCCGTCTGTTTGTCTTCCGTCACAAAGTCACCGAGACTCCCATCATTAAAGTTCTGTGGACGCCCGCATGCCTGAGACGGTCTATCCTGCCACCTCACCCCCCCTATTTAACCGGGACCCCTTCGTGACGTCAGGAGTCGATCTCAGTACCCAAAATGTCCTAAATTCTAGTGTTTTTGGAAGAGACCCCCCTCGACGTCCGTCAGTGTCCTAGGACAGTCCGTCGTGGGATCCGTCGACTCAGCCAGTTTTTCCAGAAATAAAATTTGCTTGTAAAAATGACTAAACAGGTCGTTACAGCACCATGCTTAGGTCTAGCCGATCAAGGTTCATAAGGATATCTCATTGACCTTCTTAGAGAAGGTACCATCATAAGGTCTATCGCTTCAAGGTTTCACATTCACCTAGGTATATAGACTTATCAAGAAAGGGAACCATTTTTAGGTCTACCGATTCAAAACATAGCCTAATAGCCTCATTCAACATTCATAGAAAGGGCATCATGCTTAAGTCTAGCCGATTCTAGACTTTCATTCATTCATTATTCAAGAAAGTATACCTAAGCCTGCCAAGTAAATCACATTCAACATCTTTCATCCATCAAGGAAAGGTACCTAATTCTACCAATGAAGATACAACATTACATTTAAGCATGAAGAGAGAAACATGTTTCAATCACAATACCATAATACCTCGTACAAGATCCCCATGATATCACATGATCACCTTTACCCTATGCCTTTACACATGCCTCATCATGATAATACTCATACATATCATGTAATTCCTTAAAGGCCATGGTCACAACACATAAACAATAAGTAAACACTGCCACCATAAGTGGACCAAATCATACATGAACAGTTCCAATATAACAAGAGAATTAGGTCAACTTACTCATCACTGAAGCCATGATCACCATCATTCAAGTATACCACAATTCATCATAATTAAGCATACATAACAATATATATCCTCAAAAAAATACAATCTAAGCACAATTTTAACAAAAACCATTCATAAACATAAAACCCAATTTATAATCCAACTTTAGGAATTTAGTGAGATCATGTGTTCACGAGTTTTCAACCTTAAAATCATCAATAAACAATCAATATAATCATAGGTTACAATTGAAAATGTTTGATGCAAGAACCTACAAGTTTGAGTAAGAATTAGGGGTTTTCACAATCTTTGGAAACTTGAAAACCATTTGAAGATTGGCTCTAATGAGGAAACTATCTTTATTTTAACAGTCACCATACCTTAAAGATGAATTCCCCACAAAACTGAAGAATAAGACTGTAGAAATTTTCAACTCTAGCTCCAACTTGTTCTTGAGATTCAAAGTGTTCTAGAAAGGTTTGATTTTGAAGAATGAATTCTAACTCAAGGTTTCATTGTTTTAATATGCATAAAATAACCTCCCAATATTTAATTATCCAAAGGTGAAATTTACCAAACCGCCCTTGGCTTGTCCGTGTTTAAGATTAAATTGCGAGTGAGACTTAAGAGCCCCACCGACGGATCGTAGGTGGGTTACGAAATGTACTACAGGGTTCGTGGTCTAGGTAAGAGCCTCCTAAATAGAGGCTAATCCTCCACAAGCTAATTGTGGATCTACGCCCCTGACCTACGGGCCGTCATTCAAGTTAAGGGGTGTCACTCCCCTTCATCACTCAATCTGTTTTGACAGGTCTGGGTTTGACCTTTGGGTCCTCCTCAAGGACCCTTAAGGTGGTCCTTAGAAATCAAACCAAATTTTTAACCCCTACACATGTCCAAATAGGTATTAGGGTCTCCTTTACAAGTTTTAGGCTCCAAACAAAACCTCAAATCAAAGAGAACATCCTAGAACACACTAAAAATCCAACGACTAGCTTCCGAACGTCATGGGCGTCTCTTGATGTTTGACATCTAAAACAACCAAACTAACTTGTAAAGTTATTTTTAGTCATTTATACGAGTTTATCAACTCATCAAATACATGTGAAGCTCTAGTTCATCCTATTTAAATTTTTAGGGTCATTACAAAGGCGGGCATACATAATTTCCATATACATAACCGCTTGTCCTAGAATAAACGAACAAACTTTTGTTTTTCAAAAAAGATAATTTGTAGATGTTACTTTTTATGTAATAAGTGAGAGCATTGTTGAGAGTGAAGGAGGTGCGGGTTTTTGTTTTCTTTTTGGCCATGGTTGGGTATCTCCTTATCTTGACAATCGACAGTGAACGATGAGTCTGAAGTGTTCTCCACAAGCAAGAACCAAAGGATATATTATTTATATATCTCTTACAATGTGTTATGTCTATTTCCGTATTTATATACAACGATAGTAGTATAATTTTTATGTGACTTAGGAGATCTAATTATACTAAAACTAAGTTATCCCTTATCTTTACTATTACTAGTTGACTTAAGAGTCGAACTCTTCAAAGGATTCATAATAGTAGTTTCAATATGGGGTTGGCCGAAACTTCATAACTTCAAACAAAAAATGGAATATTTGGTTTGTTGGTGTTTCGCTCTGAGATCTTATTGAGCATTGGCTATGGATAAAGATGAATGGCTTGCGAATTTGTGTAGAGAGTGTCAAATAAAGAAATGATAAATAAATTTGGAGATTTTTCTGGCCAAGGGGTGGTGGCCGCTGGCGGCGATGGTGGGAAGAAAAGGAAAGAAGAAAAATAAACTCAAAATTCTGATTTTTGGAGTCTTTTGTATTTCTGGTAGGGTCACCTAAGATCCTTTTGATCAAAATATTATAAATGGTTGAGATTCAATCTTTATCAGTGCTATTGGACTGAATCTAAAATTGATTGAGCTATCAGAAATGGATCTAAATCAGCCCAATTCAATCAACATTGGGTCATTTGGGCCAATTAAAAAAATCAAAGACAAACAATCCAAAATATTATAATACAAAATAAAAGTATAAGAAAAACCTTACTATATATTGTAGGAGTAAGTAAACACGTAAAATATTAGGTGTTCCCATCTACTACATAAGTGTGGCTAGGACAAGTCCTATCTCACGATATAAATATGAAAACTTATCATGCCCTTAACCATGAGGAGTAACCAAAACTTTAAAGGCTGATGGAAGTTGTATTTACGCAGTTGGATGAATGTGCGTCATGACATATACTGGAAAACAATATATGTACAAGAAATGTATGCAGCCAGTACTTGGAATGTACTGAGGATGACGAAAAATGCATGAGTACGTATAAGCAAAATAACATAAAGAGTCTAAAAATATGAAAATGCATGACCAAGTAAAACATGACATAATCTAATAAGTTGAATTGATTAAACATAGTTCAAGGGCAATGCCATATTTTGAAGATCATATCATAAGTAGAACTTATAAGCTATTGAGGAATTCATAAATGATGGTGGGAGATATCATTAGTAGACATAAACCATGTGAGCTAGAACATGAAGTCCAGTATAAACCTCCCACACTGGAACAGAGGATCCAAACTTGCCAAGGTAAGGACATTGTTACTTACAGTGAGCTAAAGTGGATTTACTAGTTAGGGTAAATTAAAATAGCCTTACGGGGCACATAGTCATAGGACGAGGGGATTGTTTCTAAAGAACTCTGTCATCTCTAACGGGTGAGCCTCCATCCCAAAGTTCACTCGGTGCTTAGTAAACTCCCAATGAAAAATATGCATAGTCATATCATAATCATAATCTTTGAAATGGTAAGAATCTAGTAATACCAAATCATATCATAAACTTTATAATAATAAGAATACCTCCTTTAAATCATGATTCATAACGTACTCATACGAGACACCAATCTAAAGCATATTAATCATGATTTAGAACACAATAGCTTTATTAGGCCGTTAGTCCCTTCAAGATGGATACAAGTTCGTCTTAAAATACCTAATAATTTATAAAACTAAACAGAACAAATTAACTTTTTATTTTATCTTTGATTATTTTTATAAATAAACAATATTGATTACTTTGAATAAAGTTAAGAGTAAACTAAATTTTTGTTTAGGATTTTTTTAAAAAAAAAAAAATAAAATTTGAGAATAATATCATTGTGAATGTGAAAGCTTTTCAAGAAACGCAGTTCCAATGAAATTAAACCACACCACAAACACCTCCAATATCATGAGAAGAACAGTGAAGAAAATAGTGAGGGGCAAGTAATTACTATAGTAGTTCACATGTGCCTAAACTAATAGTTTGGCTGATACTATAGACATGTAATTCATGATGATTTGTACCAGTATTAAATGAATGTTTTGGTAGTCAAAAATTGCAAATTTGTACTTTAGTGGATGCAACATGACTCATGTTGCACTTTTCTTATTTTATATTTACTAGTTTTAATGTGAAGAATAACCTTATAACGAACATAAATATTATTTAAACGATGTGTTTGCATTGTACTATAAAATTAAGTAAGTTCTAATATAAATATTATTTATAACTAATTAATCGACTAAAATTTTATACACTTCGAAATCTCTAATTTAATTATAAGTATCCTGAAGGTTCCCAACATAGGTACATAATTACATATCTCTTATGCAATATCTGAATCTATTTTTCAATATGTTTTCAAGAATGATAAATCTCACATCGGTGTTTATTCATATGGTGAAGCCTCTTATAAACGTGGCAATCCTCCTCCCTTTGAGCTAGCTGTTTGGGGGGTGATTAGGCCTCAGACCTAATTTCACATGGTATGATAGCAGGGTCTGTCACCCCTAATGTTGGGGACGCCCCAAAAATCAAGAATTGCCCACGCACCAGATTCTAAGCGACTAGCGTGTGGTGGTGATGTTTCAAGACTGACAAATGTCCCACATCGGTTGTTATGAGATGGGTGGACCTCCTTATAAGGCTTGGTAAATCCTCCCCTCCCCTTGAGTGTAGAGGAAAGCAATTTTTAAAGGAAGAAGTTCTTGGGGTGTGAGTCAGGACTAACACCTAATTTCACACAACACGATTTATTAATAAAACCTTCAAACACTATCTAACTTTTTCCGAACTTAATATTCAATTCGTAGTCATTTTTGGACGAATTCAATGGTCTTGATTTGTTAAATGATTTTGAAAAAGTAAAACTCTTGTTATCCATTGAGGAAGAAATCTTCTTAAATTGTAAATTGACACAGTTATTTGTGAAGTCTATTTCAATTGTCATTGCAAGTGCGTGAAATTAAGGTGTGGACCAACTGTTTTAATACTTAAGATTATAGGAATCAATCAAACTTTTTGCAAATCTATCTAAAAGAAGATTTAAAAAGAAATATTTAAACCTATAGACTCGAACACTAAAACAAATGTAAATGAACAAAAAACAGTAGGCTTCCAAGTTCTTTACTCCATCAAAGAACCTTGAGGAAGCTACAAGAGGAAGAAGAGAAAAGAGGAACATATTGTAGTGATTTGAAGCATTGTTTACATTTAGGATTTGCCTTTCTTAATAGAGCAATCAAAGCTGTAACAAAATAAAATCATCTACTAACTAACTAACTAATTCCAGCACAGCAAACGAGGTACAAACTACTAATTTGAAATTACAACAATAGGCCTAACCAATTACTAACTAACTTTGATAGTTTTATGGTAACTAACTAACTTACAACTTTCTTTTTAACACACCCCCTCAAGATTAATGAGTGCCTAACTTTGATCAACTCCATATGGCCTAGAGAGATGCAACATGTTGAACTTGTCTTAGTCCTTTTGTCAATATGTATGGCCAGTTGTTGCTGTGTGTCATAAGTAGTTCACTTCTCCTGCTTTGATCTTCTCCCGGATAAAATGGCAATCTATACCAATGTGTTTGTCCTTTCATGTAACACGTGGATTAGGCTCTTGGAGTGTTGTTGGACTAGCTGGTTGTTTCGTCTCAACTGGTGGACATTGTAATCCGCGTCAACGTGAACATTCATCCTAATTCTTTTGAACATTAGACAGCCAAGTGATTCTGAGACTATGATGTCCATACTTCTGTACTCCTCTTCAACTGAGCTTCTTGAACAGTTTGTTGTTTCTTTTGATTTCCTAGAAACTAAGGACCCTCTTTCAACTTAATGACATATCCTGTGATGGATCTTCTTTGTGTTAGGACAGGGCTGTCCCAATCAGAATCACACCAACCAAGTAATTTATGTTAGTAGGTTCAGAATGTAACCAAACCACCTTGACCAACTGAACCTTTCAAATATCTAATCACTCTAGTAGCTGCTTCCCATATGATGTTATTTCTTTGGGTAATTGCATGAACTGACTTTTTGAAAGTTTGCACTACAACTTATTTTGGTCTGGTGTGATAGAGCAATCAACCATTACCAACAAATCTTGATATGAAGTAATGTCATGGCAGCACAGCATCTGTGCCTAAAATACGCAGTTGCTTGATCATGCTCTACTGAATAGTCAATCTCAAATTGGACTCCATTGGTGTGGATGCCATGATTAGCACCAGTTAGTCCAACTCAAAACAAATAAGTTTCAATCATATATTTTCTTTTGATTCCACAAATATTCCTCCCACATTTCTAAAAAAAGGCGAAAAACAGGACCCGTTAACACCTTCACATGCTAAGAACACCTTTAAGTTCACCCTAGATTCTTAGTTTGAACTGTTTGTGTAGACTGCCTTAACGTCAGTAATCAGTTGTGTGTTTCTCCTCCCTGTGATCCAATAGATCATCTCATAAACTAGAACATGACAAGATCTCCTTCTCTTTTAGTTTGAACAGTGAGTGTCACGAGCACTCTAACTAAATCCTGTTGCTTTGTAATACCTTTGTAAGTTTTCAATTCCACTGTCTTGAGCTTGTTTAAGTCCATACAAAGACTTCAACAACTAACATACGTTTTTTTCACCTGGTTTTGCAAAACCTTCCAGGCATTTTCATATAGACCTCTGCAATCTAAAATCACCCTGTAAGAAGCATTATATACATCCATCTGGTACCATGTCCAGGCCTTTGAACTGCTAATGCAATGACACATCTGACTGTTACCATCTTGGCAACTTGGATAATAAGTTCTTATAATCCGGACTTCTTGCGGACTGTATCCCTTTGCTACAATGTCTTCTTTAAATCTCTCTATCTCACCATTTGCCTTATATTTTACGTTATTTATCCACTTGGAACCAACTACATGCATATGCCTTTCTGGTTAACCTCACTACTTTGCAATGTCATTATTTTCTTCAGAGCTTTGATGCCTGCTTCATAGCTTGTACCACCGTTCATCTCTTGAGCGTGAACTACATTCTTAGGTTCTACATACTCTGATTTTACTCAAAAACTTGCTGCATCAGGGTTTAACTTTCATAATTCATCTGAACTATGCCATAGATGTTTGTGCTGACTATGTCTTTTAGTAAATGGCATAATCCTTTCATCCCATTGGCTCTTCTGATGCTTCCTTTAAGATCCTAACAGGAGAGTCAACATGTGATGGTTATTTGCATGAATATTTTCAGAAACTTCCCGTGTTGAACATAGGTTAGACATCGATCTACTGAGAAGTCTCAATCTAATCAATTCTGACTATCTTCATTACTGTACGTAGTGCTTGCTGCTCCCTATTATCTCATTATCCTCCTCCTCCTCACCCTTGACTTCATTTTCTCTAAACGTGAACCCCGCACAACAACTAAGGGATCAATTTGAGGCATCACCTTAGCAAAATGGAAACACTTCTTCATGAATATCACATCTCTATTCCCCATACCCTTATATAATGGAGTATCCATAATATATATCTTATGTACTTCGAATCAGAGAATAGCTGAACTATCTCTTGCTGAAAACTTATCCCTTTTGATGCACTGTGTGTAGCATAGCAAAAGACCACCTAATAAGTCTTAGATTAGACAAACATGTTTTGTTACAATGGAAGTAACTCAAGGCACTCTTGTTGGAATTGGAATGATGAAGGTAATCTATTCATCAGTATACTTCAAACGTACTTATGCAATAACCGCAAAATCTTATAGGATGATGAGCTTGAAATCTATTGCTCTTGCAGATATTAAGGATTTTCTGTGCTCCTCTTCAGAACCACATGATTATCCGCTTTTGTTGTGGTGTGTGAGACCACTACTTGATGCAATATTCCCAGATGATTGAATAAATCTCTACATTGTGATTTAAAGGACTCTGTGCATTGTTGGATCTCCTAATTTTGACATGAGAATTGTAACGGAGTATTGTCATTGAGAAAAATTTTTGATAGCCATAATGGTTTCAGATTTTAACTGCAACAAATGAACCCTATACAAATCTACCTATAGTCATCTACTTTTGTCACGAAGTAATGCCTTATCTATCTAGAGTAGGGTCTTTATATAGGTCCCCATAAACTCCATAATGAACACATCATCAAACATTATTGTGCGTCTGTAGTACTAATAGGAAAAGTAAGATTCTAGTTTTGCTTCGCTAAGTAAAACAGGACCATTGAGTTGATACTCCATCACCTTTACTCTGCTTGTATCTAACTTGAGATATCTCAATATTTGTTGAGATGGATATCCTAAACCTCTGTGCCATATATTTGTGTCTTGTATTGGCACGCTTCTTTACGACTATTTTGTTCCTGAGCATACCTTATTCTTCCTTCTATCTAGTGAAAGTTACCTTAAAACGTATAATCCTCTTCTTCTCTACCAATCCCCGTCACCCGCCAACTGCAGAGGTCTGAAACACACAAAAGTCCAGGGTAAAAGATACAAAACAATTTATTTCTCTTGTAATCCTTTGTACACTGATAATAAACGAACTTGAAATCTGTAACAATGCAAAGACACTTCTAGCCACTCATTCACACAAATAGTATGTGTTTCCCCAATATGACTGACTGTACCAACCTTGTCACCTGTTTGAAGGATGAACTTGATTCATTTGTGCTTTGTTATTCATGTCCTCCTAGTCAGTAAATGTTTGTTTGCAATGGATATTTGATTTGTGGCACCTTGAAACACCAATCCAATATTGATAATAGGATTTGTCCATAGCAAGTTGGTAATACCGCCATATACTGACTTTGTTTTGTTTCGCAACATCTCTGTTTAGCATCTCCATTATTTGTTTGTAATTTCCTTCTCAGTAAAGTTGTCCCTTTGGCACTTTTTTAGCAGTTATTTGTTTTCCCCCTGATTAGTTGATACAGTATTAGGATGATCACCTTTTGATCCATTAGGATGTTTATTTGCAGACTGATCTCCTCTTCCATATCCACCATAATTTCCTGAACTTGTCCTCCAGATCCATTGAAATGACTTGTGCTTGTACATTTCTCAATGTTTCATAACCTGGTTTCTTACTTTGTTTCAGTCACTTGGATAGCCATCAACTTGTCTCAATTAAATCCGTTGTGTGGCCAACGGAATGACAATAATCCCCCTTCGTTCCCTTTGTTTGGTCCTTTCCATCTCTTTATTCCTGTTTACACTCATCACCATGTGAACTGGGTTTTTCACCTGCATTACCATATACTTGATTGTTGAGTCCATCTCTATAATCATAGCATATATCTTGATTCATAGATGGTGTAAGTTCCTTTAGTATATCTGTCGTTCGGCCTGATCATATGATTCATTTAGGTCCCACTTAGGAATTGAATCAATCTCATCTACTTCAATTACCATTATCCTCCTTCGATTGAGAACACGTACTTAACATTGATTTGGAACTATAAGTATCATAACTCATCTCCATAGTTTTTTTAACTTTGAGAAGTATGAGATACAGTATCTGTTACCTTGTGAGAGATGGTGATATCTCTATGCAATTGATAGTCCGTACTCTATTCACCTTGTCAAAATCTTTCCTTCAATCACTCCACAACTGAGCAGAATTTTGTTGCATATACCGATACCATTAAGAAGCTCTTCACTGACTGTGTTCATCACCAAGATAACACATTGCTTGCCAGTTTCCCATTGTTTCATGCAATTCCTTCTTTGTACAAGCTCAGCCAGGCATCCAATTACAAGAACCATACTTTCCTCTTCCCGATAGTGCAATCCTTATTGCCTCTCCAAACTCCTAATTTTCAGAACAATTAGCTTGATTGCAATCAACACACAGCACGTGAATTATCAGAATTTCTCCAATGATATGGAAATGGATCATTGCTGATCTCTAGCTTTCTTCATTCCCACCATGTCTGCAGATCTTAAGCTACCGATTATCACCCCAATTGATAGAGATTTAGAACTTTACTAATTCTAACAATGACACGTGTCTTAACCCCCCCATGACCAACAAAGCATGGCTTCCAATTCTCTTACTCCATTAAAGAACCTGAGGACGCTACAAGATATAAGAGAACAATGGAACGATTGTATTGATTTGAATGGCATTGTATTTTAACATGTGAGGCTTTATTTCGCGTATATATGAAATCCGAAGTTGTACAAAACAAATGATCTACTAACTAACCTAACTAATTCAGCACCCTAAAACGAGGTAACAAACTACTAATGTTGAAATTACAACAATAGGCCTAACCAACTACTAACTAACTTTTGAATAGTTAGTTATTGTAACTAACTAACTAACAACTTCTTTTAACAATATATCATAACGAAGCCTTAATCTAACACACATACCATTATTTTATTTTTACCATTATCTAAATGTAGTTCATTGCATATGTTTTATGTATTATCAAAAAAAGAATTATTTATAGATTATTTAACTTGTCATCTTTTCAATTAATCATAAGATTTGTGTGTATTTCAGCAAAAAAGACAATTATAACGTTGTACTCCTTTGATTGCTTCATCAGGACGAATTTACACAAATCAAATTAAATATGAATATCAAAGAAGGGTAAAATAGTTAAATTAGCCTATAATTCAAGTAAAATGATAGTTTACAGAATCAAAATTTCAAAGCTCAAAGATTTAAAGAAAAAGAAGCGACAAAGGCTTATAACATTCAGTGTTGGGTTTAAAATCTTTATGAAAAGTTGTGATCTTTCCTAAAGATTATGATTTTTTCAAAGGTTTGTGATCTTTTCGCTAAAACAATAAAGATCTTTTCACACTATCCTTTGTTTTTTATAAATTGATGGATATCCTCTCATTTTAGTTGAATCAATTTCTGGACTTCTTCTATTATTACTAAATCCAATATTCTAAGTGTATTTTATTATCGTTGAGTGGGTTATTGACAGCCAGACTTTTTTTGGGTTTTCAATACGCTGGGATTGAGCGTTCTATCATGAGATGACATATTCCAAATCAAACCTCGTATATAGAGGAGAAAATTTTCCTTACAGGAGGCATTTTTGCTCAGTGGGCCTTTATCTTCTTTTGTTTTTCGTATGTGTTACAAGATGTTAGATTTGTGACTTGTTTTTTATGTTCTTTGTTCTTCGGTTCTTCATTGGTTCTTAAACTTTGTAACTTCTTGTTTTCTGCAAAGTTGTGTGTGGAATCATTTTGATTCTTTAAATAAAAATAACACTCCACACCAAGACACATTCAAGATGATAAATACAAGTTATAACATACTTTTTAATAATAAACTTACTTATCGCATATTATTTATCAAGTTATAAGCATATCAAGAAAAAATAATTCTTTCATTAATTCTTTAAATAATAATTTATTTTTTTAAATAATTATTATTATTCTGTTACCTTTTTTTAACCAATCTATTTTAATTAAATTAATTTTTTAAGTTACCTTTTTTAAACCAAACTATTTGCATTACATTATTTTTTTTAAGTTTACCTTTTTTAAAACAAAACTATTTAACTAGTATGAATTAATTAAACATTATATGACTTAACCTTTTTAAAAATTATAAAATAATAGGGATTTTACTCATCGATAATAACTACCCACCACTATCTAAACCAATAACAGTTTTTTTTTAAAACCGTCACACGTTATTTAAAAAAAATTATGTTCCCCAAATATATTGTTCTTCCCCAAATCCTCACCATATCTTTTTTAATTCGCACGCCTAACATTTAATCTTCATCAAAATTGGTTGTTTTGATAAAAAATCTACAACATTTCACTCTCAAATCTGTATAACGCCTAACATTCTTCTTCACCAAATCTTTCACTTTTGCACTCAAAAAACTGTATAATGTCAAAGAGAGGCAATGAAACCCCGCGTAAAAGTAGAAGGTGAGCAATGAAAAGCAAGATCTGAGGAATTCAGCTCTAGCTTTAACATTTGTCACAAACACAAACTCAATCTTCATCTGCAAGAGAAATCCTAGAACAGAAAATTAAAATGAAAAACAACCGCCAAACGAAATCGGAAAACAAAAAAAGAACAATGGAAAGAAACAGCAAACTGTAGGGCGAATCTGAGAAGAGGCTAAAGTAACGAGGAAAGAAGATGAAGGAAAACAAATTCAATCTCATCAGATTGCTGACTATGAATTTTTGTAGATGATTTGATAAGTTAAATCACAAAATCAAGAGCCATGAAATAGATAGTTCATAGTTTAGAAGAAAGCATATACCTCACAAAAAAAATTAAAGTTTAAGTAAAGGTTTTTTTATTAAATTCAAATTAATCTGTTTATTTTGTTCTAATTTTTGATGTTAAATTGTGAAATGTAATAGTACATGATTTATGTTGTGTTATTTGGTATAAATATTAATATTTTTTTTATTATAGCAGTTGTAATGCAAATACTTCTATTAGTTTTTATGATTTTTGACTATTAATATTCCATAATACACTAAATACTTTTTGTTTTATTTTTTGTTATATTTAGTTGTTTTGAATAAATTGTGGTATGAAATAATGTTATTTAAGTTGGTAATCAACTTGTGGAAATGCTCCTCTGTTTCTTACTTTTATACATGTATAACAATATATGAATTGTGTAATGATTTATTGTATGAAGTTTGTAATTCTATGTGTATAACTTATATCTTTGTTTCTCCTAACCATTATCAATCAATATATAAAAATGTATGAATGTGGTATGATTCAACGTATTAAATTGGTATAAACTATTTATGAAATTCCATATTTGTTTATCTTACATGATCAATGTATGAATAATGTATCCTATTGTTTGATTTTGTACATTTAGTGATAAATGATTGTATGATGAAATAATGTATTAAGTTTGTATGAATTGGTATTAAAGGCTATTTGTATTATTCATTTCAATACATTAATACTGTATCAATTGTGTAGATTGTAATTCATTTTGTATGCTATTTGTAATAAAATTCTATATTTGTTTTTTTCACATTAGCAATGTATTAATATATTATGATAACGAATTAATTTAATTGAAACAATTTTTTAGGAGAAGAAGAACACAACCACATTTGTTCTTCCATGTATTAACATGAATGTGTTTTGCGAATTGTTGACCTTTCTAGGTCAAGATAAGTTTCAACAATTTCCAGAAGAAACACCCTTTTACAATTTTTTTTTTATAATTGCGTAACATTAAAATCCAATGTCATTGTGAACACATATTTCTTCTACTTGAAATGAAAATGTTAGGGGCTGACCTGTTTGTCATAAATGTAAATGGTAAAGAGTTTTACATTTTTGGGTTCAAAGAGTTTTTTGCTATAACCGGCTGAATGTGCCCTGTTTCCTGATTTTGTAATCGGACCCCTATGTTCCAACAGACTCATTGCTGAAAATTTCAAGCATTTAATAAAAGTACCATTCATATTTTTTATTATCACAAGTTAAATTGGATAATTTTGGGAAGAGATGACCGTTTTAAAAATCGGATCTTGTACTTTATTTCTTCTTTTCTGACTGTCATCAGACCCTTCCCAAAAACAACATTCCGAAATTGTATTTTGATTGGTCGAGTCTGGACAGTATGTCCACATTCACATGGGCAAAATGGTTTTTGAATTAACACTCCAAGCATGCAGTCAAAAATTTACAAAAATCATTGTCTTCAACATTCAGCAAGTTTCCACATAGCATTGCTGGATATGATTTTATGAGTGGTTTTGTCATCTAATTTGACAACACAATTGTTATAACTGTTTCCAATCGCACAGCCAATACCTGAACTGGAATACACCTAATGACTCATTTTTTTTGACAATTTGAAGAAAACAATTTTCAGAAACATGGCAATCAGGTATTTTTTTCAGAGAATGGTTATTAGATTCATTTAAATCAAATCATTCTACTTTTTTTATTTGTTGCATAGCATAAATTCAAAAATAATGGTTTTTGCTGAATAAGATTTAAATCTCATGGCCAAAAACCTTTTAATCAGTTCAGCAGCCACCTGATTTCAGAAAATACAAGATCATAAACAATCGTGCCGTTGAAGGTAAACATAATTTGAAGAATTGAAAGCGGATATATGCCAATCAGTACACGTACCAATTTCAATTGAAATAATTTTTTTAAAACTACAATATAGCATATCAAATACTTATTTTTTTAATTAACAATCCTGTTCTTCTTCCTTCTGTATTCTTGCTTGCCCACCCACAGAGTTGAAAGACTCAAACTCAACTGTAAGGTTCCAACATATTTTTAAGATTAATATAATTACCTTATAATTTTTTTATTTTTAATTTTTTTTGTACAACGATAAGGTTGACAAGCACATGCATATCAAGAGTTAGTTGATAACTCGACCAAACTGATAATTAAAGAGATCGATTGTCAACGAGGATAAACAAATACCAGAAGACCGACCAGAGGTATATATATATGTTACTTTGTGTGTACGAATATTGTTTGATAACTAATCTATTGGATGTTTTTATACTAATGGTTTATTTATATTATTATCACTCTTTTTTCATCACTATTATGAACAAATATAACATACATCATACATATATATGTTAATTAGTATAGAATTGTATCTATAGTCTAAATGGATAGATATTCATCATTTATATTAAATGATTTGTATTAATCTGTATGAAATTTGTATTTTGAAATAGAACCGTCTGATTAATTGAAAAATGATGTATTAAACATATAATGCAAGTTTTTTTTATTTGCAATCTATTATTTATTTCTTACAAATACTTCAGAATACCGTATATCTGCAAAATTTCATATTATCTGAAAATTATGTTCAGCCAACGCCAACCCAACATGCTTCACCATCAAATCCACCAGTATGCCTACAATTTCCATTGGACACACGTTCAAATGTCAACACAGATAACGGCTGGTACGGTACAAATTTCATTTTTATCCATATATGTAATTAAGATTATGTTATATAACTATTTATTATTTTTTAAATGTATCATGAAGCTCAAAAGTCCAACTGATGGTTGCTTTCAACGTTTACGGCACCTACAACAAAAGTCAACCAATCAAAACCACCAACCTTGGACGATTAATCCTGATTTTACTATGACACAAATTTGCACTTGATCCAATTCTTAATTCTAATCACGACCTCCAAATGTGCAAACAGACATACGAACCTAGAGAAAATACGGATTCTTCTCCTTATATCAGAATGTCGGAAGGGGAAAGCATTCAATAGAGTACCTATATTCTTCAAATCAAACATCCTTCCACATCACAATGTTTGATGTTCGAGATTACCTGATTGAGGAGTTCAACAATGGATTTTTAAAGATGTGTCCATCAGCATGGCAGGTATAACTAAGATGAACAAAATTCTTTATTTAATTTCACAATTCAAAATTAATACATACCTTATTTAAATATCTACAGTAAATCACATATTCCAAGGTTAAAAATCATGTCATCCTCAAATGGACTTTGGTGTTGTCAAAATCTGAGAAAAGATTTTTTTACATAATGATCAACGGGCAGACCTTGGGAGGACGGGGTAAGACTTTTTTGACTTAATTATATGATTTTTATTTGCAGTGTATACATATGATTATTATAACCTTTATATGATTAATGTGTGATTGTGTATGAAACAGTATGGAATTTTTTAATGTACCATTAAGTGTTAGGTATCAACTGTATTATTTTTTTATTATTTTTAAAAACAGTATATTAATCAATATGTATTATCTCCGAACGAGCAAATACTCTCAGACATCACTTCTTACATTACTGTTGATTGTTGGTTTTATGGGGAGAACATTGAGAAACAGTGGAGGACATAGTCAGAATGGTTACCTGAGATGCCTTTCACTGACCATGAGTTGGATAATGCATTAGAGGATTTAAGTTGCTTGCTAACATTTGCCGTGGGATAGGGTTGCCGAAGTAACATCCAGTCAGACATCAGCTACAAATTTCCATTGGTTTCTTGTATAGTTCCGGATCAAATGTAGATGTCCTATATGTCTATGATTCGATGATGGTAGGGATCTGTTTCACTCAAGAAAGTTAAAGAAGCTATGATAAACTTGCAAACATGATTCCATTATTTCTACGAAGCAAAGGACTTTATGGCAAAATTCTTGAGTTGGTATGCGAATAATACTCCCTGATTATCACATAATTCTCATTATGAACCTCTCATATCAAGCATGTTACAACACATGAGTTTCCTCAACAAGAAGAAAGTTCACAGTAATGTAATACTTGTTATAATTATTTTTTTCTTCATCTTAAATTAAATTTTGCTTATAGTCATCTAAAAATTTTTTATAATTTCAATTTTTTTACAGTGCATTCTGGTCTATACAACCATCTCTCTTTGTTTGCCTAATCCATGACAATGGTGTTTTGATATAATCTCATATTGATAATCTTGTGCATTCTTTGCAAAGATTAATCATCTTGTTCACAGAGATTACCTGGTGCTTTGTACTTTTTATACTGCTTCTTGGCATTACCAAATCAATGAAATTATGAAGGCGCAATAATGGTCGCCTCCTCCACACCTCACTGCGAGTTCGCACTTCCTTTCTGCCTCACTCGATCCCTCCTCCTCCCTTCTGCTCTTTTACTTTTCTTCACGTCATTTTACATCCCCTTTCATCTTGTCCTCTTTTCTCGTTAGTCACCTCTTTCTTGCCTTCCAGCGCCCCTCCGCGGCGCGCCGTCCCTACTTTGCCGTCCCCGCTAGCTCTCTCTCTCTCTCTTGTCCTCCCCTTCCCTGGCGCCTGCCCTTTTCCTACACTTCTCCTACTCGTGCTTTACTTCCCGGATCTCCCCGGGGTGCGCCACGTAACGGGTTCCGCTTGATCTACACAATACGCTGTGGACTCTGCGCGCATCTGATCCGGATTCCTCTCACGGCCTGTCACCCGGCGCTCTCTGCCAGTCTGCACTCATTTTAAGCCAGGCCAAAATTTCGGGAACAGAAGGAAAATCTTAAAGGGCACAATGTTACATTTGTGTGGAAGGACATGTAACATATGAACTAGGTAGGTAATGTCACCTGTCTTTTAGTATATACGATGGTTTATATAATTATAAAAATGATTATTACTAATTAGTAATGTGTCTCATTTGTGTAGAAATTTTGAACGCACAGAAAAGATAGAACACTTAATGAAGCAATGTATGAATATAAAATGAATTGTGAATGTCATATATAACATTATATATAGAACATAGACAAATGTTATATGTAATAGAGTTTTTGTAATTTTATATAAATACAGTCCCTGCTTCACTATATTTTATAATTTTTTAAATGTGTAGAGATTTGTATAAATTTGCACTTTTCCATATGTAATGTTAAAATTTTTATATGCATAATGTCAGAAAATTATATGAAATAGTACTGACATATGATTCAATATGACAATATGAATAAATATATAATTATACCTTAAAAAATGTGTATGACTTTTGCATAATTTTTTTTTTGTTTGAATACTATATACTTTCAAATACAAAATGAAAACAAACGTTACTTATATTACTGGTATGGCTCTGTATGAAAAATGTATGAATTATATCATATTATAATTTGATCTGTAGAACATGAACATACATTATTTTATATGCAAATATTGTTTGTATAAATGTATAAATTTTATATATAGTCCTCATTCAATATGCAATAACTGTAAGCATACTATATGATTATTATATGAATTATTAGTGGTAACGAATGTTAACTTATGAACGGTTGTATATACAATGTATGACCTTTGTATGAAAAGTAATATGATACAATAACCAAAAAAAAACATGTGTATAACAATTTAAATACTCAAAAACACAGATGTAACAGTAGGAAATCATTGTTTTTGTACAGGATAATTTGAACATATCTTCCTATTGTGTCCAACTTGATGGCATCTACTGCATGTGCTTTTTGTCCTCTTGAATTTCACATCGGCGAACCCCTTTCAGCGTTCAAATTTGGATCTTCCCGCTGATCTTTTTTATTTGGGTGACATCATTTTAGGCTCTGAAAATAAATTGGCGATATCCCATGTACTCTGATGGGAAGGCTCGACAGGAATGGCATAAAAAAAGGGGGGGCATCTCTAAAATTTCTTGAGCTATTAAAAGCAGAAACATAAATCTGCTTCATGTACTTCCTGTACCGGAGAACTGCAATTGCATGACCACACGATATATATCTGTTAACTTTCGAAAACTACAAATCCTTTGGTTCAAATTTATAGTATTTCTGCTCCTTCATCGAAAGAATACAGATCAACGGTTGAAGGTATCACCTATGTAAAAGTAAAAAAAAATATTATACAGCAACTAAATATTAGAAGGAAAAATACAATACAGTGAAAAAATACCCTTATATTGCACGACAACGCAATATTTGTGTAGATAAAAAATATAATATTTTTTGTTCATATCAGATGTTGTCTTTAAGCATCCTCATTATGAGTTGTGGAATCCACCTCTGAAGTGTTACCTAAAAACTCAAGAAAGTGAAAAGCACCGGTAACCTCCTTGCTAACTGTAAAATTATTCAATGACTCCGCGAGTTTAAAGTCATGTCCATGTGCGCTTACAATTCGAGTAAGTTCTTGACCATTTCCTATAACCATAGCAAGAGCAAGTATGTAGTAGGCGCGTATCTACTGATCTCTTCTTCCCTTAATTGTCTCAAATGTTGTTTTGTATAAGCTTTTGCCAATGAAAAAGAACAAATCTTCACAATCTTCAGTATTTCTATTGGAAATCTTCAACACATGACTGCAGATGCTCATAGGCATGCATAATTGTTCTGCTTCAGGATATGCATTAGCAAAAACTTTCCATATGCTTTCATTTCGATCGGACATAAAAACATATTTGTCTAACTCCATATGCTTCTTTAAACTTATCAAAGAACCAAGTCCATGAAGCATCGTTTTCAGAATTACATCGCATACGCCAACGGAAGTATTACCATGCTAGGTATTTTTAAAAAAAATATCACACAAATCATAAATACAATTTATATATTTTTTCATTATCTTATAAATCAGGAAAATTAAATAGGATAAAAATTTACCTACGGATCAATTGTCTGGAGTTAACTTGACACCAACACATAGGAACCACTTTATGTTCACGGACCCAAATTCAGGGACACGACTTGGCACCACATTTACCCTTCATATGTGAGCGAACCAACCTCATTAAACCTAACATTCACGATATATCAACGAAAAATTCACACTGCCGCGAAGACTTAAATCATTAATAAAACAATTCAAATACATTATTATTATCCCCCAAATCTGGAAGTCATCATCACAAACCATCATCTCAAATTTACTTAACTAGGAATGTCTACGAACAAAATAACTAAAACTAGTCCCATCCGGAAGTTCAAGGCATCAACCTGAAGCAAGACCCCAGTCCCAGCAGACGCATTACTCACCCGAATTTCCGATGAAAGTTGAAGACTGGCTAGATCTGGCTGTTAGTTGACGTGACAGAACGTTTGCTTGCATTACACAAATAACAAGAGGAAACATGAAAGGTAGGGGGGTCCATACACACCACACTACTTAGTAGATATCATCGCCAACTCCAAATAGGGAACATAATATCATATATGTTAAATCAACTACAATACTCAACATGTAGCATAACAACATGAAATTCATCAATAACTACAACCGAGGTCACACATTACGAGCTCAAGCCTCAATACCAATACCTTATTTGTGGAGTTTAATTCATAGATTGAGTATATTCATTATCTTTCAAATTCATTCATCTTTCTTCTCTCCCTCTTGTGTCGGTACGGCACTACTACCGATCCTTATTCTAATCCTGGTGCCGCGAACTGGCCTCCGTGATCCTCATTACTATCCTGGGTAACCCGGAACTGGCACCCCTCCATACTTCTGATCCTGGTGTCGGAACGTGACATCTCCGATCCTCAATTCATCTATCCTGGTACCAGAAAGGATCAATATTGCACTGCCTCCATATCGTCTCTATCCTGGTTGGAACTGACACTCCCATCCTCATATTCATTCTATCCTGGTACCGGAACGTGGCAACCCGATCATATTCTATCCTTGTTGTCGGCGTGAACGCCTCTCCGATCCTCAGTCATTCTATCCTGGTAACGGAACGTGGCCACCCGAGCCATATTCTATCCATTTGGTGTCGGACTGGGACACTCCCGATCTCCATATTCTCTAACTATCCTGGTACCAGAACGTGGCACCCGATCCCCTAATTCCATCAAGGCCTTTCTTTACACTAAGCAATAATTATTCTATTATATACATTTATCAGCCTTCTTTTCATACTAAGGCCATCACATTCTCAATTAGATAATATATCAAGGTGAATTAGGGTTCTTTCAAGATTTGGTTCAATAGCCTTCATCATGCTTTTTTAATTCATCACAATTTTAAATAAAATCATAATCATGAAGCATACAACTTAGCCACATAGCAGGTTCCAATATTATCCAACACACTAAATATTCACTATTAAGAGTTCACTACGAATTCTAACAAACATAACCTAACCCCCACCGAAGAATTGAATCCAACAAGCAATTTCTCAAAATCCTTGCTATCCTCTTCGTCTCTCTCTCGCTTTATCGATTCTCTCTCTCTCTTGCTGGTTCTTCTAATTTTTCTTTATTCAAACCCTCTTTCTTTTTACTTTCCCTAATAATATATATTGAACTACAAAATGCAATATAAACCCACTAATTAACTTAAGTTACCTCCTTTTAACCCCCAAGTAATTAAGACCTATTAATTTACCTTAACCCTCAATCTTATAATTAGGAAAGAATAGTCCAAAAACGACCCCTAAAACGTGGAGAGGATTCCCTATTTTTAAATCTGGTGCTGTCTGAATATGCGCAACCTGTGACGGGCCGTCTTACGTGCTGACGTCCTGCCACAGAGTCCGTCGCAATCCCCTCGAACTCACGTGCCTGTGACTGGCCGCGTCACCGCTGTTGACGTCGTCCGTTCCTTCCTTGTCCTCCGTCATGACGGTCAGAAACTCGGTTTCTTGACCAAATTCTCAAAGTTAAGTGTGTTTGCAACGAAAACTCACGCTTCTCGTGGATGTGACGGACGTCCCTGCCGGTCCACGTCACAATTTACAGCTATCGATTGTTCAGTCCCCAAGCAAATTTAATGTCATGGGACGACACCGCCTCCTCGACGGGCCGTCGTGACTATACGGTCCGTCGTTACATCCGTCGTCCCCGCCAGTTTTTCCCGAATAAAACTGTTGCTTCAAAATGACTAAACAGTCGTTACAATAGATACCCAATTTTACCCATCGTTTCGTCACCCGAACATCACAAGAAGAAAACAAGTGTGAAAAGGAATCCTAACCCAAACAGATTGGGTACTTTCCGCATATCTTCCTCCTTCCTCCCAAGTGGCTTCTTCAAACCGTCGAGTTCTTTTCCATTGCCCCTTGTGGATGAATCTCTCTTGACCTCAACTTGCGACTTCCCATACTCGTCAAATACAACGGTTCCTCCATAAGACAAATTCCTCATCCAACACACTGAGTCCCAACGATAATGTAGTTTCCCATCTCCATGGTATCTTTTTCAACATGGACCATGAAATCCGGATTGCACTCCGGACAGCCCTGGGGCAGGCTAATTCATAACCACCTCCCCTATGCGCTGTTATTACCCTCAAATGGTTCCATTACCTTGGACTTAACTTACCTCTTTGCCAACCGCATCACCCCTTGCATGGGTGAAACCTTCAACAAGATTTGTTTCACCCTCCATAATCCAATCTCTAACCGTTCCGGTCTGCATCACTCCTTTTGGTCTACTTTGCGCCGCTAGAAGCTTTTCTTGAATGCCCTCAACCTTTGTCAACGAATCCCTCAGAGTCGGTAAAGCCGCCCAAGGTCTAACCTCGAATGCACTCAAACATCACACACCTGGGGAGAGTCTACACCTCTCCCATACCAATGCTTCAAAATGAGCCCTATCAATACTGAGTGATAGCTATATTGGTCAAAACTCTGGCCAAAGTAAAAGCTACTCCCATACCACCAACTCTGACTTCCACGCATGCGCGAGCTATACCCGCAACACTTGAATCGTTCGCTATAACATGACTGACCTCGTATCTGGGATGAACGCGGTAACTAGGTCCACCTGTACCCATTCTGGCATGCAGTTTTCCAACTTAGAAGTAAACTGCGTAACCTTATCTGATATGATGGATTGGAACTCCATGCAATCGAGCAACTCTCAGATGTAAAGTTTGGTCTAACTTCTCTGTCTTGTAAGTCCCTTAACCCACGGGATGAAATGAGCAGACTTAGTTAATCTCGTCCCACATCACCCAACGGAGTCAAACTTCCCACTGTCTTTGGAAGAACCACCAACACAAGTCATTGCAATTCGGTCTCCCACTTCCATTCCGGAATGGGCATTCTTTGAAGTGGTTCCTCCGGGCCTTTTGGTTTTCCATATTTCCCTTGTTGACAGTTTGGACACTTGGCAATAAATTCAACAATATTGCGCTTCTCTACTCCCCACCAAAAGTGTTGTTTTTAAGGTCGCGATACCTTGGTTGCACCCGATGTTAGAATCCTTGAACTGAGCTTCTGCCAGTAATAGTGGTCGATCCAATCATCATGCGGGGTCACATACCCTTCCCTAATCTCACACACACCTTCCTGTCGAGTGTTGCTTCGTTTATAGCCTCCCTCGCCAACCTTTATCGTTCGTGATTCGCCTTAGTTTTTCTCATCATCAACTGTTTTCTCTCCCTGTAATCTTGTCAAGAAAGAAGAATCTTGGAACTCCACACTATCCACAATCCTCCCTTCACCTTTTATTTTCCACCTCATCAAGTCGGTT
This sequence comes from Solanum habrochaites, assembly GCA_027704765.1. Taxonomy (NCBI): domain Eukaryota; kingdom Viridiplantae; phylum Streptophyta; class Magnoliopsida; order Solanales; family Solanaceae; genus Solanum; species Solanum habrochaites. Next base: position 6,030 of record JAKWJA010001825.1, on the reverse strand, counting down.
AGCCAGAGTCTGAACCCTCTGTAGCCATGGCGTCTAGAGCTTGCAAGTTACAGACTCCCATGCTTCCCGCCTTCTACTTAAAGCACCCTAACCAACAATTCGCCTTCCCGGATGAACAAAATAGTATGATTCGTAGTCCTTCATCGTAGTTCCATCCACCCTCCTCTGCTCAATTCAAATCTACCCCTTGAGTGAAGACCATACTGTAACTACGATGAATCCTAATAGACCTCACACTTAAAACCCATATAAATAGTGTCCTCCATTGCTTTTATTGTCAAACAACCACCCGCAGCAAACTCTAAATCGGGGTCGATATTACGTCATGAGCACTTTAATTGTCTTGAATCATAACAATAACAAAGATTCTTCCTCTTGCATTAGCACTGCAACCACACCCAAACCGAATAAGATGCATCCCACAATACACAATGGAAATTCTTACTTCCACTGGCAATGTGAGAATTGGTGGTACGTAGTCAACAAGCCTTAAACTTCCTGAAGCTTTCCTCACACTCATCCGACCATACAAATGGAACATTTTGCTTAGTCAAGTTCGTCAGTTGGACGCAAAGAAGAGAACCTTTTGACAAAAGCGGCGGTAGTAGCTAGCTAACACGCCCAAAACTTCCGTATTTCTGACCATTGTGGGTCTTTTCCCATTCTTCTTTACTGCTCATCTTAGAAGGATCTACCATTAACTCCATCCTTAAAACACTGCCCCAAGAAGACCCTGCCTCTAGCCAAAACTCACACTTAGAGAACTGGCTAAGCTTTTTCTCCCTCAACGTTCCATACCATTCTCAACTGCTCCTCATGTTTCCTTCTTACTCTTTGAGTATATCAGTATCTCATCAATAAATACGATCACAAAGAATCTAATATGGCTTAAAATCCCGGTTTTTTTAATCAACCATGACGCAGCAGGGGCATTCGTAGACCAAAAGACATCACTACAAATTCGTAATGCCCATACCTGTTCTAAAAGCAGTCTTTGGCACATCCGTTGCCCAGTATTTTTCAATTGAATGATAACCGGATTCCTCAAGTCAATCCTTAGAGAAGCACAAGCACCTTTGTAATTGATCCGAATAAGTCATTCATGCGAGGAAGAGGATACTTTGTTCTTAATAGTTTACCACCTTGTTCAACTGTTTGGTAGTCTATGCCATTCGAAACACTCCCATCCTCTTCTTCACAAACAAAACCGGATCACCCCAAGGAGATGCACTTGGTCTAATGAAGCCCTTGCTCAACAACTCTGGAGTTGAGCCTTTAACTCTCCTATTAACTCCGCGGAGACCTTCTATCCGGGGGTATAGAAATGGGGCGTTGTGCCCGGTTCCCAAGATCGTACAGAAGTCAATAATCCCTATCTGGTGGCATACCATGATCTGCAGGGTAAACATCAAAAACTCACGACCCCGAAACCCCGACTCAATCGAAGGTACTTGGGTCGTGTCATCCTTGAGATTGTGCCAAGAAAGCAACACCCTTTAACTACACTAACCATTTTCTTAGCACGCAGAAATGAAAGATACCGCACCTGATGGAAGTGTATCCCACCCTCCCCACTAACGGATCTGTCCCAGCTTGGCCATGTCACAGTTTTGCATTAATCCAAGATCAGCACAAATTTGGAGAAAGCCAGTCATACCAGATTACTCAAAGTCACCCTTTCCTAAATAACCAAATTACATAATTGTTGCTTCCCCACACAAGTTCACCAACAAGAACATGTAACCACTTTTTCAACTCACCACCACAGACTCCCCACCGGTGTAAGAACCACGAATAGGCTTACAAGTAATTCCACAATGCAATTTTAGACCATTATCAGCACATGCATGACTATAACATATGAAAACGTGGAGCCAAGGGGCAAATAATACAGATGGCCTGCAATCACAAACCACACAAACCAAAAGATTACTGTGAACAGCATCATACGCCTCCGCTTCAGATCTCCCAGGGAAAGCTACAAGGGCCCTATTGTTTGTCTGTCCATTGCCTGCCCCTACCATGTTCGTATTATGGCTCCTTTTTGGGCCCTCCCTCTGCCGTTGTTATGACCACCATTACCTCGACCACCACGTCCTCCAGAAAAGCGGCCTCTACCATGACCACCTCTACCCCTCAGCTAGTGGGGTTACTGTAACTCTGTTTGGACATACCTCTTGATGTGTCCAACCTCCCCCCATCCATAACAACTCTCCGGGGTTCATGCCTAGGTCTCTCGGATAGTGTTGACCGTTCTGATGTGGACCCCCACCCTACCGTCCTGTAGTGAAGACTGAATTGGTCGACTTGAAGTAACCTCCGGAGCGCTGTCCTCTAGATTAGAACCATTAAACCGCCTCCCCTTCGAACCTTTTCGATGTCGATGTCTTGTGAAGTCCTCTGCTTTCACTCCCTTCCACCTCTATCACAAAGTCTCCCACCTCTTGGAAGGATGTTTGCCGTAGCAGCTACCTGTAAGGCTGAAATCCTCACTCTGACCCTCTACCCCTTCACAAACGGCGATCCGTTCTTGTGGACTGACCAAAGTTGGGTGGCTTTATCTGGAATAGTGGCGCGAAATCTAGCCTCATACGCGTTAACGTCACCTCCCTTGCTCTAGACTCAATAACTTCGTCCCCCTTTTTCTATCTCTCAAAGTCTTGGGATATACTTCTCCATAAACAGGGTAGAGAATGATTCCCAAGTCATCGGTGGTGCCTCTTCTGTTTGTTGACCCTCAACATGTGCCCGCCACCCCAACACGTCTTTGGCGTTCCCTTGAAATGATAGCTACGAAACTCAACGCCAAACCGTTTCTACTATAAACCCATCTTGTTAGTAAGCTCAGACAATCACCAGAAAATCGTAGCCCATCCTCGTGATTCTGCGCCCTTAAGACTGGAGGTTTCAATTATCAGAACTTACTGAAAAGTTTCATGCTGATCATTTGTCATAATAGGCCAGTATTCAGGCGTGGAATGTGCCTATTCCCATGATGCATCCATGCGGGGAGCCCATAGTAAGCCGCATGTCGTACCTCTGAACCGGAGGTGTTGGTGCAGAAACCACTGGAGGGCCTGCCCTGATCGTGATAACCCACTAAGATAGCAAGTACTTGGTTTAACATCTCTGGGGTAGGTTGGGGTGGGATGGTCCTCCTCATTCTTGCCCTTGGTTCATTCTCTCCGCCCCTTCCTCCCCTCTCTTATCACCTTCCTCGGTCGGTTGAGGAATCAACCGCCCTATGTATCATATGGGCTAGTGCTGTCCTCTTCCTCTAGAGGACTTCCTCCCACGACCTCTCCCAGGCCCTCTTTGCCGTTGCTCTCCTCGAGCTCCATGCCCCAGTGGCTGGCTCAGTCCGTTTCTTTGTCTTTCCGTGTTGTTTGCTTTGCTGTGCGGATCGTTGCTCTAGTTCTAACCATCTGCGAATAGAGTGAAGATGGTCATATACCATTCGTATCGCCCAAGATACCAATTGACTCAAGTGTAGCACGAAGGAGAATGAAGAGTGAAATTTTTCCTCAAGTCTATAGCCTCCAAGGAACAGTAAAGGCGTCCCCCTAAACCGTTTCCTTACGACTCTCCTAGACCCTGTTTCTTGTGTGATGAGACCATGAACCTAATGCTCTTCACCAATTTGTCACGACCCAAATCAGGACACGACTGGACCCACATTTAACCTCCTATGTGAGCGAACCAACCCATCTAAACCTTAACATTTCAAGATATATCAACAGAAAATAATGCGGAAACTTAAACTCATTAATAAAAACAATTCAATACTATTATTATTATCTCCCAAAATCTGGAAGTCATCATCACAGAACATCTATCTCAAATACTTAACTAGGAATGTCTAAGAACAAATAACTAAAAAGCTAGTCCATGCCGGAAGTCAAGGCCTCAAGACTTGAAGAAGAAGACCCAGTCCAAGCCTAGACGCATTACTCACCCTGAATTTCGATGAAGTGAGACTGGCTAGATCCTGTGTTGGTTGAAGTTGACAGAACGTTTGCTGCATTCACAAATAACAAAGAGGAACAGTGAAAGTAGGGGGGTCAGTACAACCACACGTTACTGAGTAGATATCATCGCATAACACAAAATAGGAAACAGTATATATCAATAATAGTGTAAATCAACTACAATACTCACCATGTAGCAATACAACAATTAATTCATCAATAATACAACCGAGTTCACACAATGAGGAACTCAAGCCTCACTACCAACTTATTTGGGAGTTAAGTTCAATTAGATTGCGCTATATTCATTATCTTTCAAGATTCATTCATCGTTCTTCCTCTTGGTTCGTACGCGCAACACCCAGAATCTCTATTTCTAATCCTGGTGACCGGAACTGGCACTCCGATCCTCATCATCTGCCTGTACGGAACGTGGCACCACCCGATCCATATTCTATCCTGGTGTGCGAACAGTGACCTCCGATACTCCATATCATTCTATCCTGGTACCGCAACGTGGCACCCGATCCTATTCTACCTGGTGTCGAACGTGACACTCCCGATCCTCTAATATTTCTATCCTGGTAACCGGAAGTGGACACCCGATCCATATTCATATCCTGGTGTCGGAACGTGACACTCCGATCCTCATTATCAGCGATCCTGGTACCGGCAATGTGGCACCCGTCCATATTCTATCCTGGTGTCCGGAACGTGACACTCCCGATCCTCATATAATTCATTATCCTGGTACCGAATGAACGTGGCACCCGATCCCTAATTCATCAGCCTTCTTTACACTAGGCATAATTATCTCATTATATAATTTATCAAGCCTTCTTTCATACTAAGGCATCGTCATTCTCTTATATAATATATCAAGTGAATTACGGGTTCTTCTACAAGATTTGGGATTCAATAGCTTCATCATGCTTTGTTAATCATCCCAATTGTTATAATCAGTATCATTTGAAAGCATTACAATCTTAAGCACATAGCAGGGTTTTAAATATTATCACACACTAATATTTCACTATTAAGAGTTCAACTCTTAGGAGAGAATTCGTAACTAAACCATAACCTACCTCCCCGAAGAATTTGAATCAACAGCATCTTCCTTCCAAAAATCCTTGCTATCTTCTTCGTCTCTCTCTACTTGATCGATTCTCTCTCTCTATGCGGTTCTTTCTATTTTTTTTTATTCAAACCCTCTTTCTCCTTTCCCTAATTAATATATAATTTAAGATAAAATGCAATAAAAAAACCCACGAATGTAACTTAGGTTACCTCTTTAACCCACAAGTAATAGACCTATTAATCATTAACCTTCAAGTCTTATTAATTAAGGAAAGAATAGTCCCAAAACGACCCTACTAAAACGTGGAGAGAATCCGATTTGTCTGATTCTGCTCTGTGCGACGAAACGTACGGGCCCGTCGTACCTGCGCCGGTCCTTCACACAGGTCGTCGCAAGCTCCCATCGAACTCACGTACCTGTGACGGCCCGTCACAGCTGTGACTGTCCGTCCTGTTTCCTTCCCTCCCTCCGTCATGACGGTCAGAACCACTCGTTTCCCTGTACCAAATCCTCTCAAAAGTTGAAGTGTTTTTGCACGAAACTCACGACGGTTTCATCGTGGATGTGACGGCACTTCCTGCAGGGTCCCTTCACAATTTACAGGCGAGTCGATTTTCACAGTACCCCACACACAATTTCAAAATTTCTAAGTGCATGGGACGACACCGGGGGATCCTCGACGGCCGTCGTGACTATACGTTCCGTCGTTACATCCGTTCTTCCCGCCAGTTTTTCCAAATAAATCTGTTGCTCTGCAATCGACTAAACAGGTCGTTCACACTTTAATAATCCCTTGCACCATCACCCACTACAATTGGCCTACAATATTCCCAACCTCTAATACAAGTTTCTACGCACAAATGCGTATAAAATGATCACCTTCTTTCCTTTTAATTTTGTCAAAGTTGATCTGGATATGTTTTTGGCTTCAAATTGTACAAATACTTCAAAATAACAGTCCAATTCATACAAAAATATACATAT